>JAACNH010004704.1:0-23055 GCA_019447015.1 Hymenochirus boettgeri | reverse complement strand
GTATATCTGTTGTATTCAATTAGATCAACTGGACTTGAAATGTAGTTCTTGAAGACGTTTCGCTAGTCATCCGACTGGCTTTCTCAATTCAGAATGACTTGTACAAAAATCTGTGGCAATTATGTACCCTGGAAAATCCCAATTAGCATATCACAGCCAGGTGTTAAGGTACATATGTGGTTGTTAATTTTAAGTACCAATAATGACCGGTACATTACGGCCCTATCATTACCGGTTAGTACAAACCCGCCGTATCGGAGTTTTCTGATTTAGAATTTTGCCCCTGGTTTCAACGTGGAATTTCTGTGAAGAAAGTCAAAATTCACCATCTACATTTATGATTGGAATGGTAATTGTACTCTAGTACCGTATGGTAATTTACAGCCGGACGACCATTAATGTACGTCCGTGGCTGTAAACGTACGACCGTGGCTGTAAATGTACGACCGTGGCTGTAAATTTACGACCGTGGCTGTAAATGTACGAACGTGGCTGTAAATGTATGACCGTGGCTTTAAATATATGACTATGGCTGTAAATGTACACCAGTGGCTGTAAATGTACGACAGTGGCTGTAAATGTATGAACGTGGCTGTAAATGTATGATTGTGGCTTTAAATATATGACTAGGGCTGTAAATGTATGACCGTGGCTTTAAATATATGACTAAGGCTGTAAATGTACGACCGTTGGCAGTAAATATATGACCGTGGCTGTAAATGTACGACCGTGGCTGTAAATGTACGACCATGGCTGTAAATGTATGACCGTGGCTGTAAATGTATGATCGTGGCTTTAAATATATGACTAGCGGCTTTGGTAAATGTAACGACCGTGATAGAAAAAAGAAGAAACGGCACTGCCACAACCCATGAAAAAGAACAAATAGAACTCCGATACAACATGAATGAATGAATGAATGAAATCACAGCTTTTAATACAATACGACTGACGCCTTTCAGTACCTCCCGGTCCTTACTCAAGGCATGATTAAGGACCGGAGGTCCTGAAACGCGTCAGCGTATGTTTAAAGCTGTTGGCTTTTCATTCTTCGTGTTTATCCGAGTTTTTTTTTCTTTCTCTTGTTCTCTTTTCCTGGTGGATGCAGTGGCCTTTTCCTTCTTTTGTTATCCGTGGGATTAGGTCTTAAGCGAACGGACGGGGCACTCTGGCACCTGGGTCACCAAAGCACGGTGTTAAGTCCCCGAATATCAATTGTTGAATCCATACTGAAGTGTTCTATCTTGCTAAATCTGGATAGCACGGGTCTGGGTTTTCTTACACACCGCCAATCCTTTTTTTTGATAAGGTAAGCACTTATAATAGTCCTAATT
This sequence comes from Hymenochirus boettgeri, assembly GCA_019447015.1. NCBI lineage: Eukaryota > Metazoa > Chordata > Amphibia > Anura > Pipidae > Hymenochirus > Hymenochirus boettgeri. The sequence continues at coordinate 21,721 of JAACNH010004704.1, read as the reverse complement.
CATGAATTGGATCCGTTTTTTTGATTATTTCTAAATGTACGACCGTGGCTGTAAATGTATGACCGTGGCTGTAAAGTACGCCGTTGGCTGTAAATTGACTGTGTCATAAAATGTACACATTGGTCTGTAACTGTAATGACGCGTGGCTGTAAATGTACGACCGTGGCTGAAATTTATGACCGTTGCGAAATGGTATTACGTGGCTGTAAATGTACGACGTTGGCTGTAATATCTGACCTGTGGCGTACATTACAACCGTGCTGTAAATGTTGAATTTGGCTGTAAAAGTAATGATCGTGGCGTTAACTATATGACTACGGCTGTAAATGTACACCGTGGCTGTAACTGTAGAACGTGGCGGTAATGTTGACCGTGGCTGTAATGTATGACCCTGGCTGTCAAATATATGACTGTGGCGGTAAGATGTACACTTTGGCTGTAAATGCTAGACCGTTGCTGTAAATGTATAACCGGACTCTAATGCTAGACGCGTGTGGCTGGTAAATCTTAGACCGTGGCAGTAATTTGACTGTGGCTGTAAATGTATAACTGTGACTGTAAATTCTAGACTGTGGCTGTAATATAGCCTGTGGCCGTAAATGTTTAGACTGTGGCTGTAAATGTACAACTGTGCACTGTTAAAAAATGCTAAGACATGGCTGTAAATATTAACTGGGCTTGTAAAATATCAACTTTGACTGTAAACTAGACCTTGGCTGTTAAATGTTAGACTGTGGATGTTAAAATGTCTAAAACCCTTGTGCTGTGAAATGTTAGACTGTGACTGTAAATGCTAAACCGTGGCTGTAAATGTTAGACTGGGACTGTAAATGCTAGACCGTGGGCTGTAAATGTTAGACTGTGAAACTGTAATTCTCAACCGTGGCTGTAAATGTTAGACTGTGACTGTAAATCTAGACCGTGCGTAATGTTAGACTTGTGACTGTAAAATGCTAACCGGGCTGTAAAGTTAGACTTTGACTGTAAATGCCTAGACCCGTGGCTGTAATGTTAGACTGTGACTTAACTCTAAACCGTGGCTGTAAATGCTTGTGAAGTTCTCATTGCATACCAGTTCATGGTAAATCTGTTGTATTCAATAGATCAACTTGATGAAATGTAGTTCTTTAGACTTTTTCCGCAGTCATCCGCCTGCTTTCTCAATTCAGAATGACTTGTACACAAAAATCTGTGCATTAGTACCACCCTGGAAATCCCAATTAAGCATATCACAGCCAGGTGTTTAAGGGGTGATTGGATAGTGGCTAAGAGTGTTATAAGGAACACAACCACTGTCTGCCATGTACATGCTGTTTTTGAAACACTTACTCTCGGGCGTTCCTATAACACACCTCTTTAGCCACTATCCAATCACCCCTTAACACTGGCTGTGTATATCTAATTGGGATTTTCCAGGGTACATAATGCCACAGATTTTTGTACAATTCATTCTGAATTGAGAAAGCCAGTCGGATGACTAGCGCAACGTCTTCAGAACTAATTTTCACCAGTCCAGTGATCTATTGAATACAACAGTAGGACGTGGCTGTAATGTTAGACTGTGGCTGTAAATGTGGCCGTACTTTAAAATAACCTGCGGTATTGGGTGTTTCAGATATCCCGAGTTACTAAAAATGCCCTCAGGGAAGCTGGAGTTGCAGTTTTCATTCACACGTGGAGGGACTCTGAGTTTGATATCCTGGTTTTAAGGATTATTGAATCCTGTTGATGCCCTTGTATACTGAGTTTTGTCAGAAAACTGGTTATCCCTTGTTCCCTGGTATTAAACCTCCAGTATGACCTATACCTTTGGTCCAGTCCACCTGAACGGCGAAGTTTCTTGAGTATTTGGTGAAACCTTCTCACCACCTGTGTTCACGATAAAAGGCAAAAAATGTAAAAGCACTAAAATAACATATTCTAAAAAATGTATGCGATTAAGCATTGATAAAATAAAATCAAAGCCTTGCCCTCATTTTTAAATCAACTTCTTAGAAAGTCGAGGATCCTGCCCTCTCAGTATCCCATTGACCAAAAAAACATTGGTTTTCTCCGTTCATAGTTAATTCTCTTATTACAGTAATTATAAGAAGGTGGGTTTTACAGAGTTAGAACACCTAGGAAGAGTGCGCAGGAAGTAGCTGGTGATTGACCAACTGTGGCGGGTTAAGTGGTCCAATAGTATATATTATACATTTCGTTTGACAGTTAATTTAGGATTCAATATTAAGCCTGTAAAAAAGAGTTTAAATGCACACTGGCCCAATATTATCGGTTAGCGGGTGTTTTTTTAAGTCCACCATTCGGACCCTGGCCATTGCTATTAAAAGCCACGCGGCACCCCATTCCTATAGTTTTTGCGCTACTATGTAACGTGAAATGGCCGCCTGAAATGGTGGCCTAAGGACGGCGCTGCTTTAACTTCCTGGTTCTCAGCGATGCAATAAATCACATTAGTCGCATTACAAAAGCAAAAACGCACATCACACATATTTCAACCTTTTATAGTGTTTATAATACACATATGTCACCTTTTATAGTGTTTACACATATGTCCAACTTTTATAGTGTTTATACACATATGGTTATTAAAACCTTTATAGTGTTTATACAACATATGTCAACCTTTTATGCGTTTATACACATATGTTACAAACCTTTTTATAGTGTGTTATACACTATGTCCCCTTTATAGTGTTTTATAACACATATGTTAACCTTTTATAAGTGTTTTGTATACACAGATTTAACCTTGATAGTTTTACTACACATATGTTAACCTTGATAGTTTGTTTAATACACCTATGTTAACCTTTGTATAGTGTTTATACACATAATTTAACCTTTTATAGTGTTTACACATATGTTAACCTTTTTATATGAGTGTTTAATACCCATATGTCAACCTTTTATATGTTTTATACACATATGTCAACCTTTTTAATAGGTTTATACACATATGTTAAAAGGAATAAAAAAAACCCCGCTTGTGGTCCCTTCCCTGGGGGGAGAACAAGAACACATAAAACACGCACCCTCCCTCACTAGCACTCAAAACCCCCCCCCCCCTCCCCCCCCCCCCTCAACCCTTTTATGTGTTTATACACTATGTCAACCTTTTATAGTGTTTAACACATACATTTTACCTTTATAGTGTTTTATACCATATTACCTTTATGTGGTTTATGTACACATATGTTAACCTTTTATAGTGTTTAACCACATAAGTTAAACCTTTTATAGTGTTTAGTACACATATGTTAACCTTTATATAGTGTTCTTACTACCACTATGTCAAACCTTTTATAGTGTTTATACACATATGTTAAACCTTTTATAGTGTTTATAACACATCTGGTCAACTTTTATATACGTGGTTTTATACCATTTAACCTTTATAGTGTTTTATACACATATGTTAACCTTTATATAGTGGTAACACAATCGTTCACCTTTTATAGGTTTAACCACTATGTTAACCTTTTAATAGTGTTTATCACACATATGTCCACCTTTTATAGTGTTTATACACATATTGTTAACCTTTTATAGTGTTTATACACATATTGTGAACCTTTTATAGTGTGTTATACCACCATATTTTGCCCAGATTTTTTGTCCATTTTAATTATTTTTCCTATATAGTTATATTGTTATTTTCTGAGCTGTATCTGTGTAACAGTTTACTGTATCAAGGGTATTTCTTAAAATCTACTTGACATTACTGACCGCATTTTTGTTGTGTTCCAGCAATCACACCTCGTCATCTTTTTTAATGCTTTGTTCTCTTCATATTACAATCTTTCCATCTTGTTTAAATTCAGGAGGACACTTGAGTTATCAAGTCCCCGGTAATTATTATTTTGGAGTTTGCATATTGATACCGACAATCGCCATCATTTTGGTTATTTCATTGTATTCGAGACAACACAGTTTCTTCCAATAAACAAGAAACGACCCGTTCTAATAATCGCTAACTAATGAATCTCATGCTGATTTTTTTATTTCTTCAATCTTTCCCAGCTATTCCCTGATTATCCGTGTCGAACGGCCCTTTCTGTATGTCATGTTTACGTGTTCCCCATAACACGGGATGAGTGCTGTCAAGTGCCTCACAGCTATAACCAAACAAGGTTGGTAGAGAAAGGCACAATGAACATTCAATCGTGTCCGTATTTGAAGTTGCACTGGATATTTTTAATTCCGACAGACAACCATGTGTAGGCTGGAGCTATAAATTAAACCGATAGTCCATTCAACTGCTGAAATAATAAATACAACAAACGACCAGGGTAGGTTTCAACGTTTCTCTCCGTCTTTAAATATATGGAAACAATTATCTACCAACAAACCAGCTGTTAGCGACAAGCGCACCAACCACTTACTCTCTGAGATGAATAAATTATTTGAAAATTTCATTATTGATTTGAACACTCTCCAAACCATTTAGTCCGAATTCACCAAGAATATTAACAGGCGACTGGTAACATCTCAATCTGGAGTTAAACACTATATGCAAATAGCGGACATACGGCGACGCAAGATCTGGGCAAGTATACGGCTCACAGACTGGCAAATGCCTTAGAATTAAAAGGAAGGGGGGAAAAAGAATCTTTTCTTATAAAACAAATTTGTGGCTTTTACATAGACAAGAAATCAGGGAGAACCTTACAATAACCATTTGTGTGTCAAGATGCAGTTCAACCGTGGTAGTTGATAGGCGCTGGTGTCTCTGAAAACGAATGGGAGTTTGATGATGAGTCATTTTTAATCTGCCTGTGATCTGGTTATCTCGCTTACTCAATGTATGATTAGCAGGACCCAGAGGACACAAACCTTATCGTCTAACCGTCCTGACAGCACGGTCAAGTTTCAGACAATACACTGATGGTTTTAAGATGAGGTGTCCCATCTCCATATCAAGCTCGGTGTTTCATGAACCTTGCAAATCTCCCCATATTAAAAAAAATGAAAGAAAGTAGGAGGTGGAATTTTAACAGCACATTTTGTCCTTGAAAATATATTGTTTTCTCCTCATGTGGCATCTTTTAGATTCTGAAATGTTTCCACGCTACGAACTGTGAACCGCAAGTCAACATGACGCCAACACTTTAACTGTCACCAGATTCTACACAAATCCTGAGTTCGATTGACCTTGAATTCTGACAGTGTGATTTTATAATGAATTTCAGGCTTCTGTGATGTTGGGTTTTAATCCAGTTTCCTCCGTAAATGTATGTTTATATTTTACCTTCTTGGTAGGATCCATTAACATATTAAAGGATATAAAGTGGGTATGCCATAACCTTTTATGGGGCCTGTCCTTGTGTGTTTGTGCTGTGAGACATTGAACACCAACTTCTTCTTAAAGGACAACTATACTCCCCATCAACCCTCTCTCCTCTTCCTCCATAAGCTGCATAGTAACCGCCAGGGGTAGACCTAAATCGCTAAGTGGAAGCCTCACCCTGGGTCTTTCACTAACTCCTGCACTACTAACCCGCAATCTGCTTCGCCGATCGCTCCATTCCTCCCTCTTCCGCTTCAATGACAGATCGCGAGGCAAGCAATAGGAAGATAACTGCTCTTGCAAAGGAGGCGTGTCTTCCACTTGGCTGCCGTCGCACTGGTCACTGCATAGAGAAGAGGTGGAACAGTGTGGATCGGTGAATCCTGGCAGATTTGGCGGTAATTTGCAGAGTTAGGGAAAGTACCCAGGTGAGGACTTATCGATTTTAGTCCTCACCCTGGGTACTATCTTGCATGTCGGGGAAAGTGAGTATAATTGTCCTTTAAAAGGGCCACTATAAATAAGTGGAATTTAGTGTCAGTTACATATGCTTTATAAAAAACAAATATATTTTACCCCAGACCAAAAAACAGGGCCAAGATCCCCCCAGATGTACTGTCCCTTCTTCCTGTTGTACAGAATTAGGACGCAAATTTATAAACTGACCAAAGCCTCAAACACACTGAATCAAGTGCAGAGCACTTTGGGACAAAAATCTGTTCATTCACATCATCTTTTGATGTGGTCTGGGAATTTATCTAACATAAGGCTCTGCTTTTTCCCCAGCATTCCACTCACACCGTTTGGTCACGACCATTATTTTTTTTGCACAGCTTCTTGCAGCATGCACAGACCCACTAATAGCTCGTGCCAACCCTCTTACAAGTCGAGATAAGGCATAAAGCAAATAAAGCAATGGTCAGGGTGGGCTCAAACAGTGCACATTAACAAGTTATCTAGTTAATTTTAATGACGCATTTTCACCAACATGGAGATACTTTTTTATCTTAATATAGCACCGCAAACGATGAGATTGACCGTGCTGTTAGGTGTTTTTTTTGTTTTTAATTTTAACTGTAGGGGAAAGATCTGGCTTGCAACAGCTGTCCCAGATTGCCATTCGGTGGGTCGCGGCTGATGGATTTAAACTACATTGTTTCGTAAGCTAAGCCATTCTCCTGTTTTTTTTCCCATGGACCTTGACACTCTTGGTCCCGGCCATTCAATATTTGGGATTTCCCATATCATATGATCGTCGCTTACATTGCCAATCATTTGATTGTGGGGCTATTTTTCCTATCAGACCAAGATACAATTTAAATCGGACCATACCACTTGTTCAGTTTTCTATTCTGTGATTTGTACAAACCCGGCAATTGAGATGCATGTAATTGCCTCCTATTACTTACATAGCAGACCTCCATTGGTATATAGCTTAATATAGCTGTCTTCAGATCAAATACTTATTGCTGACTAATGTGATCAAGTCCATTTACAATTATCTCTTGGGGTTTCATTGATAAAATTTGTCCGATTTACCAAGCCCCCGTGCCTGGGTTCCTGTTTAGCTCTGGATAAGAACTGACCATGAAGAGAAACCAGTGGTTCTTTATCTTAAATAAAATCGCAGTAGAATAACCTTTCCACTGTCACTCACCCCAGCCCCGTTTCTCATCCAGACCACTTACTAAGCTAATTCTTCCCTTCTCATGACCTCTCTGCTGAGTCCAAAGCTTGGATCAAACCTCTCCGCCAAACGTTTAATGACTGGCTTCAGCAACTCACTATTACAGACGTACCTTGACTCTGCATGTCCTGATTCCTACCATACAGACTCTGAAATCTCCCTGTATCCATTAGCAAATTCATCTCAATTCTCGGGTTTCTCTTTAAGTCTATGTTTGTCTTTCTATAAAGGACCATCGGGTAATTCAATCAAAGTTCTTATCGTTGTAAATGTGCTAAATTTTGCCCAAAACCATCATAATCTTATTTAACATTTGAAATCTAACATCGATTGGTTGGGGCAAAAATTAGCCGATTTTCAACGTAAGAACTTTTATTGAATCTCCTTCTAGTGATTAGTTTTTCTTACTATTGACTTCCTTAATGCGAAAACCCTTTTAATACATTTCACTCAAGGAATGTTAACCCCAAATGATTATTTTATATTGGGTACAAACCTTCTAATACTCACAGACACCATAAGAGGTTTATCTGGCGATCCCTGCAACCGATTTCCCGATTTCATCCGGCAATCCATTCCTGACAGAAGTTCCGCAGAACCATTACAATCAGAAATAAGATTTTTACATTTTTGTTATCGAATTTTGGGGGAATTTGTGGGGATGCACATTGCGGTTGAATTCAATTTAATGATAAATAAACATAACCTTGCTTTACCAAGTCAATAGACGCTATATACACCAATCAGTATATATACTATACACCCAGTTTGTAAATGACCAGAACATGGGCTGTACTGGCTTTAATTCACTTTTGCCATATATGATATTAATGTTTGGTTCTTAGGATTTGGAATTGAACAACGATACTGTACAAACTTCTTTTAAAATAAAGTGCCTGGGACAGGGAGGTAGGATGATTATTTCCTACCTCCCAATATGTTTTTGTTAAATGGCTAGCAGCAACGTACAGTTTTTATCTCCAGGTTAGGCCGCTGGGCACCTGTATTAAAAAAGGTTGTACGAATTCACTCAGGAAGCCTGGCAATAACAGTATGTCTTTCTTCCTGCTGCTGCCCTCAAAGAATTGTATTTGGGAGGTAAGAAAGTAACCAATCCTACTCTCTTCCCCAGTACTTTCCATTATATAACTGTTTTTAAATAAAGTTTAACTCACGATAGTTCTCCTTTAACCGACAGTCCTTCTCCCTCCACATTTCTCCTAAATGTAAGACTTGCCCACTTTCTCCTTTATTTCACTTTCAGCACTTTGTTCCTGTCTTACTGTACCTATATTCCTTTCTACCTTCTTTCATTGTTATAGACATCCATGTACTGCTTTGTTATGCCGACTCCTCCATTGTACATCCCCCTTTATTCGATAAAGCCACAATCCGTCATGGGAAGGCGTCTTGGACGTATCAAGGCACGTTTGTCTGGTCCTGGGAAGTCTGAAAAGATCTTGGTCAAGATGATCCAATCCATTTAACTCATCCTCCCCGGGTTAAACGGCAATACTCACGTGCAAAATAAATGTATGTGTGTTAGAGAGAAGGCTTGTTTTGGATAAATCACCTGCCTTATTCAAGAGGAATTAACTCCGCAGATCATCTGTCCACGTTTATAACTTACCTTCTAGTCCTGCGTACCTAAAGTGTTTACTTTCTCTGTGTCCTCTAACTGACAATTCCATCAGAAGCTACATGGGCTTGGCCTCATTACTGCTGCATATATTTAAGTAATAGTGGCTTCCTAAATCTCTTCATTTTCTTCCCCTGCCTGTAAACACAAACAAACAGTACATAGGTGTAGATCTTCCCTACCTATTGTCAAGCCAGTTTAAACCATAATATCTTGATTGCTGTAAACCTACCCCCTGACTGATTACAAGGCCTTTTTGGTTTGAACGTTTATTATTTTTTTTTTTGAAATTTTCAAAAAAATAAAGAAAAACAGTAAACCAGCAGATATCCGATACCAACTAATAAATATATAATTTACAATCAGTAAAATATACAAATACAAGGATTGCAGCTCAAACCTTTATTCTAAATGACTTTCAGGTCGGTGCAAACAGGAGGACAGACAATTTATACATTACACCAATAATTATTATACACTATTGTAAATATAAGGATAATTAAAAAGTCACCAGGTGATTCCTATCCTTATTAACAAGCAAAGCCACACCTTGTGGCCATACATATACAGTCGATATTACTTACCCACCGAGCGCCACACAAGTTCATCCTGCGGACCGCTTCTCCCGATCTGCTATGCGACCGACATTCGATCGCAAATCCCATTCATTTTGTGATCACATCTCGGTCGCATAGAAGATTGGGAGAATCGTCGGTCAGGATCGAATGAAATCGCGTAACGCTTGGGCATGATAATATGGGGATATGTCTGGCCCCTTTAATCAATATGGATTGTACAATCGACGGCATGGTATTAAATCGAAAATAATCCCACAAGTCTGATTGAAAATATACAGGGTTAGTTTCAATAAAGGCTCTTATTGGTAAGATGTGCTATTTTGCCCCAACCAGCTCCTGCATGTTCGTGGCTTGGCATGAGTTTAAGTGTTATCTCCGTTGCTATTTTTATAAATTTACATAATTTTTCTGAGTTGGTTGGGGCAAACTAGCCACCATTTTAAACGATAAACTTTTATTGAATCTTCTGAGTGTAATACTCTACTGATACTCCACGGTAACTTCTAATATCCTTATAATATAAGTAGGGGGTGTATTATTTCATATAAAACAGTCATGTGACATTGATGCATAGTCAAAGCGCCAGTTATATGACATAGCAAGAGTTTTTTGAGAATCGATATTTTTAGCTAAACATGTTACTATTTGTACATAGATAGGCGTACATTCCCAAATCCGAGAATAACTTGGCAATAAACTTGCTGATTGGTCCTGTGTTTGCGTCCACTTAGATTTCCCAAGAAATGTAGAATTGCAAAACATAATTAGATAATTTATGTGATCAACACTTTTCCCTATTTACCTGTCGTGAATGTTATGAAACACGCTCCGGATATATTTTATTTTACACAATACTCCCATCCCTGTTTGTTTTAAACTCGTGGTAATTCCCTATTTATTACCCTCTGGAAAAAATCAATTAGCATCTGCACTCTGTTAGTATCCATTTATTTAGCACACCCAAGTGACAAATCTGTGATGTCCCTGCGCATCGCTTCCTTCCGGCACTGCAAGGGTTAATATATATCCGCCCTCTTCAAGTATATTGGGTTATAATACCAATGCGCAGTGCACTGGGTTAGTATCAATATAAATACATCAAGCAGCAAGTCCATCACAATTCTTTGTTAACTATAATCACCAGAATTGCATCCAATTTACTGGCCACAAAACTTCATATTTTTCTTCTTTATCTGCTGAAGCACGATATTTTCTCTGTATAAATCAGGGTAAAACTTTATCTTAAAGGTACAAATTATATTTATTATAGTCGCATGATATCCCCCCTAATGAAAATAGGCAACTTACAATATAAAAAAAGGAATGGAGTAATGTAATACAGAAAAATAAATTTTTTTTTTTTTTATTGGCCAGTCCTGAGTTTAAATGCACCCAAGGCCAGGCTACCGACACAGACAAAGGTCCAGACCAAATGTTTCCTTTAAAAACAGTGAATTTGGCGGAGAACCATGAGGATGTGGATATTAATTCCATTATAACAGTATAGTCCTGCCTCTAGTGCTGTGTTAGATTGTAGAGGTACTTGTATGCAATAGAGGCAACAATTGTGGTTGTAGATATCAATAATATTCCAATGTCGTATGATCGGCGCATCATGTTTTGGGATGATGATCCAACATCGTACGATAAAATGTTCGTATCAGGCCAGTTGGAAAAAATGTCTGCAGTGGTCATGGCTGTCACCCCCTGAATGACTGCAGGCTTGCCCCCGTACATTCCTATCATTAACGTGCGCAACCTACCAATGGGTTTCTGAGTCATAATTTAGGCCATACACAGTAATATCCACAAAACAATATAAAAAAGAAGGCAATGTTCCACCCTATATATTAATATTGCCTATATAACTGAATTGATAACGAAATGATATTTCTTCATCATTAATCTATAAATCTATATGTAAGTAGCACTTAACCCCTGAGGTGTGGGTGTTGCTGCAGCCTTTATACAGTACTTGTTTTTGCTCAGGCGATGACCACTGACCTGACTATGTATTCCCCTATATCAATTGGTGAATACTGCATACAGCCAACCCAACTGTCAAACCATTCCAGCTCCAGCAAAACCACTTTACAAAATGCTAAACTAAGATGTTTTTCATATGGGATATCTACTGCATAGGGGAAGATTATAAAAAAAAACATACCGTGAATAGTTGGGATGAATTATAGTTTTCCACGAATTAAAAAAACAAATTACAGAGTACATATCCTTAAAACAAAAAAACCTGGTCAATTACCATGCCCCCATTTCAACTGAATATATTTGCACTTTATTACCTGCCTTCTAACCTATCTTGATAGATAATTATTATCCCCTTCTGCAGAGTAATCTGGCCCCCTCCTCCAGCAGTCAATCGATTCTGTGAGCTGCTGACATCACAACTCAGCGATTGACTTCTGGTTCCCCGCTGCCGCTCCTCTGCACATGTTTCCAGCTTATAAAAGCTCATGAGCAGAGGGAGAGGCAGATACCTTTGCCAGAATGGAAGAGAACGTATCGTTAACTATCCGGTTACAAATACATGTAATAAACGGTAAAAAACAGTTGGGGTTGCGGCAATGATGCCAAGCTCACCATTTTTTATATAATGGTTGACATGGCCTTAAAGAGTAGAAAACTTACTATAACACCGTCTCTTTAACATAACTTTTTTTTTTGTGGCCTAGCCCTTACAAATTCGGATAAACTTTACAGCGTACGAAATTTCAATGTTGTCAACACACCTGGCACCAAAATACCACAATGGGTTGTATATGAGGTTTCCGTAAATCGACTTTTCTTCCTATATCGTACATTACCACCCAACTCACGCATTTCCTGACCGCTATCGTACATTTACCACCCAAAATACCATTTCGACCCCTATCGTACATTTACCACCACCCAAATCAGAAACACGCAGTTCTGAACCCGTATATCGTACATTTACCACCCAAATCACACATTTCGGACCGCTACGCATTACCGACCCCAATCACACATTTCTGGACCGATATCGTACTTTACACCCAAATCACACATTTGTCTGACCTCTTATCGTACATTTACCACCAAATCACACATTTTCTGACCGATATCGTACATTTACCACACCCAATCCACACATTCTGACCGCTATCGGTACTTACCCCCCATCACACATTTCTGACCGTATCGTACATTTTACCACCCAAATCAACACATTTCTGACCGCTATCGTACATTGACCCTTCCACCCAAATCCACACATTTTGACCGATATCGTCATTATTTACCACCCAAGCCACACATTTCTGACCGCTATCGTACATTTATCCACCCAAATCAACATTTCTGACCGCTATCCGACATTTACGATTGTGGCAAGGCCGCTCTTAAAGGCACAGTATCGCAATAACAGTGATCCGTGCCTTCTGGATATGCCCAAGATTTGGTGTGTTTTTTTCACAAACGGAACCGAAATCTAAAAATTCCGATGTTTAAGCAAACATGCAATTAAAGAAGTAATAATGTGTCTGTCAACAGTTCTTCCAACAAGGTTTAAACACTAATAAAAATAATGTTTGCGTCCTTCAATTGACACATCTTGTTAATTTCTGTTTACATTCCTCCTAATTGCAGTGATCCTATCCTCGAAAATACTTTTAATTAAACTGCAGATGTTCTGCATCTCCACAAACACTTAGCCGATATCCCGCAACTTATTTCCCTATTGACAATTTTATTTTAACAAAGCTCTCTCTATTACACATCGAGCCATCCGTAGGAAATTATACAGCGCTCGCCGGCACTCGGGGCCTGGAACCAATTATAAAACATTCGAACCGTTCTCACACAACGTTATTGCCGCGATACGTCCGAAAAATGAACACCAGTATGAACCGGAGGAGAAAGAAAGGTCAACCGGTTTTTTCAAGAAAGACGCTGTACGAACAAAGATTTTTGTTTAATAATAATAGCCTAGTTAAGAGGAACCCGCACCATGGCAAATGTTTGAAAAGGCCTTTTCCGATAAGCTAAGAGAATTCAAGTGAAATCAGTCAGATTTTGAAAGAGGATGGTGGTGTAAATGAAGGTTTTTTCTAACTGAATCTGCGCTCCATTGTTTTGTTATTAAAAGTGGGAAAATATCTGTATTATTTCTAAGAAGATAAGCCTGAATTGGAAAGAGCCTGGTTGTTGTGTGTAGATTTGAATAAGATTAAACAACTTACGTTTTCTGCACCGGCCGAATGCAATGCACACAGGGATGTTATCGCTCTTCACAGCCCTAAGCAAGCGAGGTGCAATATTTTTCTCGCTTTAAGAATTTGTTTTATCTCTTCTCTTTTTTCTCTCTTCTTTCTCCTTTTTTGTTTTAATGCCTTACCTGATCCTTTGATACATCTAAGACTGATTGGTAAATCGACACGATTTGTTGATTCTGGGAAAACAAAATGACAATGAACTTCTAGACCAAGGAAACAGGCTACATAATTTGGCTATAACCCCACAAGTCAATAGGGATGTTTTCAGTTTCCTGGGTTTCGTACCTACTGGACGGTCCGGGGGTATCTGGGTAAATTTCATCATTGAAACAACTGTATACTGTGACCATTGGCGTAACACTAACACGGGCCCTCAGTTTAAACTTATAGCCTGGTACACATGTTCAAATTTTACATCCTGCCGACTTCGACTCCAGCTTTTAACCACTGTCGGCCAGGAGTAGGACTGTTGGTCTCGGCTCATAGAGACGCATGAATAGGTCATGGTTTTTCCGACCCGTCTGATCGTGCTTCATCCGTTTGGACAAAGGACGGTCCCGCGATCGGTCCGGAGGCTGCATCCATACTTTAGGCCCAAAACTCGACTGACTGACCCCTGAAATGATGGTCGGGGCCGATTATTGTAATGGTGTGTACCTGCTAAGATGGATCAACTTCATCAACAGGGTTTTTTGGGTCAGATTGGGAGGGGATGCGTATACGCATAGGAAAGTAAGAAGCGAGTACCCTTTACTCCAGGCCTCCGGCTACTTAGAGTCTGCTCCCCTGTTAGGCCCTTCCGGCAGACGTAGAGTCCTGCTCCCTGTTAGGCCTCCGGCAGACGTAATCCTGCTAATACCTGGTAGGTACAACCCATGACCTTGAACATTTCTGTGACAAACCATAATTTCTTCCGAAAACCATTTTTCCCAAATTATGACGTCTTTGTACCTCCATACACATGTAGAATTGCAAGCCCCTCCCTGCAATGAACAAGAGCAGACGACAGCCGTACGGCCGACTATCTGTTGGAACGTTTGGTCGTGCCCAGATTCTCCTCTGGATCGGATATTCCTATATATTTTTTGCTAGATCAGTCCTAAATTTTTTCGTCCAGATGTTTACACTACAATCCCAGCATTGCGCCTGATTTCTATTTAGTTGGGTAATGCTGGAGTGTAGTTTTAAAACGCATCTTGGAGCACCTGTTGAAATTCCCTTCTTAAAGGAGCGGTTCTATAACACGAGAATAGACATTTTAGACGCTTAGTAAATAGTATCACAATTATTCTTATTCAATGTACGACTTTTTTATGGTGTATAATGGCGGTATCGAATGTATCTAAAACAATACTTAGAATTGAAGAAATTCTCCTTTTCCACTGTTGATGATAGTGCTACCTTCGGTCCTGAAGGTGAGGCTTTAAAAAGTTAGTGAATCTAATGTTAAAACAACAAGTGTTTAATAATGTTCCGACGTGGATTGCAGAACTGGTTTAAACTCGGTTCTATTGTTTGCAAGAAGTTTTTTGTTCTGGCAATGAATCACACAACTAAATCCTCCATTATGATGACCAGTCTGAGTCTACTTGGAGATACGCAACAGACAACATACTGCAAATGTCCCGCAGAGCCTGATATAGACAACCCACCCAATCAGAACTCATCATTCTTTTGACGTTTAAGAATATCGAGGAAAAGATTTCTCATGCCAAGCTTTGTAATATTTTTAATGCAAGTTATTGTTTCTTAGATGTGAATATGTAGCTCCGACCCGTGTTTATGGGCTGGGGTGTCCCGAACCTGCGGCCTGTCGGCGCTCCCGGGGATGCGTGGGAGTTCCCGGCTTTCGCCACCCACCTCCCACAGGTATGGTGCGGGTTTTCCAGTCTTGTGTGAGAGGGAAGAGGGCGCCATTTTGTGTTTATTGCTACCGGAAATTTCTCCCCCCTCCCTATAATTAGGAAAAGTTTCTTCCAGAAGTTTTTTTTTTGTTTGTAGTATGAAATCGAAGTAAACGATTTCCCGAAAACCGCAATCAAATGACGATTTTTGAAAATCGAATAATTATGATTTAAAACGGAATGAAACTCAACAGGGGTTTGTATCGAACATCTCTAACTGTGTCCTGTCTGAGTCGTGACAGTCACATCCCCAAAAACAATCTTGTTTACATACCTGGACCATTCGTTGTCCGTTCCTCTACTGTGTACCAAATCAAGAAAAAAAGCGTGGAACAAATTATATATATATATAATATGGTGTTAATATGGATTGATTTCTAGGTTATGCCAATATACGTTCCGCAGCTTTTTTTCCCTTGAGTTTAATGGTATACCAATAATGGGCTGGAGCACCCCTGTAAAGTATTTCCCCTGTCCACCTATATCACTATGCCTGGCATTTTTATTTGTTTACCCAGTCCTGTTTCTGTGGGCTTATGAGCTGGCTTTAATAAAAAAGCTGGTTACATGCTCTGGCATGTTTCAAATGGGTGTGCCGTGGCCATGTTTAAAAATGAAAACTGATATGTCACAGTTCATACCACAGTAATAGTAAGAAGAATACCCTTTTCACACTGCAATGTCCTGTGTCCATTTTTGAAGCCTATCCAGCCAAAACAACCTGTTTGTAGCCTAATTACCCCCAAAACCTGAGATGCGTTTAAGTAAACCTTATCCACGATCCATGCCCTGAGATATACTTAGCAGATCCCATGCAGAAAGCTTCCGCCTCTGCCTATCCTGTATGCACCTGCAACGGTGAGTCATGGCTAATTGGCTGAGAGGCTTTAGACGCGTTGTGCTCCTGTGGCCTCGTAACCGTTTGAAACAGAAAGCTGGAGGCGAAGTCACGGCGAGGTGATATGCTGAGGGAGCTGATGGGAGCAGGTTAAAAACACATACTCATTTTTGCCTCAACATCAGATCTTATTAACATTTGAAAGCTAACATCTGATGGGTTGGGGCAAAGTTAGCACCATTTTTAACGATAACACTTTTATTGAATAACCCTGTAATTTATAAGAAGCATGTCTTTTTTTTTTTGTAAATGAAGACCACATGGTAGAGAGCTGCAGAGGAGTGTATTACTTAAACATAATCTTATCCCATGCCTGTGAATGCTTTACTCTCAGTGTACCTTATTAAGGGGAATGCTGGGGTAACGAAAAACTCCTGGATCCCCTCCATGTAATTATATATAGAATGCCCTGATTAGGATATCTTTTTAACTTTTCTGAATTGATGGAGCGCTAACCCCGTTATAGTGTGAGCTCTTAACGGAATGTCCATGCCCCCAACTAAAAATATGTTATATAAGTAGATCCTCCTCCAATATTTCCATGTGAAACCACTGTATCCAGCTCAGGCGTCTTACATCCAAATGTTGACAACTCTAAAGCACTACACTATTTACCTGCTTGCCATGCTTGAGATCTATCGGGTTGCATACAAGGTTAGTGGTATAGGTTAAATCATTAAGATGTTGTGGTTTGTTTTAGGGTGATCTACCTATGTAACATTTAGTGTGGGGTATACAATGCCCTTAACATTTACTTTAATCTTGATACTGAAAGAGAACAGATTGGGACCATACGCCTTAAAGAGGGGTGACATATAGATTGTGTGGCGATGGGACCCTGTACTTCCTCATTTAATCTGAAGGATGCAAGAGGTTGATATTTTGATTATTTAGCTAACAATTATTATTTATGGTCAACTTAGTCGAGGGCTCATTAAACCAATCCCTACAACAGTGTTCACATTACTATTGACAAACTAAGAACTGTGTTATTACATTTCCGAGAAACTTATGACTCTTCATATGACATTGGAATGCCTGTTCCTCAGTGTCTAATGAGCGTGTGAAGGTTGAGGAAATCAGCTGAGACTGCTGAGGTATTGCGTTTTACATGGGACAAGCCAATTCTGTTTATTTAGCAGGTTTCGGGATGAATATGATGGAAATTAAATGGACGTGCCCATACAATATTAAAAGATTTTCACGGTAATAGACGCAACATGAAGAGTATAGGGGCAATTTAAAATTGGTTATGGAAAGCTATAAAGGTGGTACCCAATACCACAGAATCCTCGACCACCAAAATGTATATAATAGGGTACAAACCAAAACAAAGAAAAGTGGGAACATTCTAATAAGCAAAATGAAGTAGCGGCTGACAGATACATACACGCTCTGGCGGTAGGGCCGGGTGGACACCCCTCGTCACTCACGGCGTTTACACAGCGGCAATATGAAAGACAACCAGTGCTATAATAAAACTGTAATAAAGGCCTTACCCCTTTAGAACGTGGTCCATTCGAGCCAACTTTTCAATTCGAACGAATTCGGACTTCTCGAACTATACCGGACCGATTTTTGATATTTTCCCTTTCGATAAATATTGATGTTCCCAACCAAGCCCCGTTCTAATATGCCAAGTAAAATGCTATTATACCTAACCCCTAGCATACGAATCCGCAGTACAGGGTCCATTAAAACCTATACGCGAGCATCGAATCCGCAAGTAAATGTACATGGTATCTAGGCGGCGAACATCGAATCTATGAGTCAGTGTCCCATTAAAGCCTATACGCGAACATCGATCCGCAAGAGTAAAATGTCCATTGGTATCTAGGCGCGACATCGAATCTACAAGTAAGTGTCATTAAAGCCTATAGGCGAGCATCGAATCCGCGAGTAACTGTACATGTAATCTAGGCGCGAACTCGAATCTCGAGTCAAAAGTGGGTCCATTAAAGCTATAGGCGAGCATCTATCCGCTAAGTACAATTGTCCGTGGTTATCTAGGCGCGCACCTAGATCTACATAAAGATTCCCTTAAGCCTATAGGCGAGCATCGAATCGTTAGTAAAATGCCATGGTATCTAGGCCGCGAACATCAACTCTACGATTAAAGTGTCCATTAAAGCTTAGGAGAGCATGAATCCGTTAGTAAAATTCCATGGTATCTAGGCGCGAACATCAATCTACAAGTAAGTTCCCATTAAAGCCTATACACGAGCTCATCCGCGAGTAAAATGTAACATGTAATCCTAGGCATGATCAAGCTCAAAATAGCGCAGTGAGAGTAAAATTGATTTTTGAAAGTCCTGGATATTGGAAACATTTTCCCCAGAAACCATTTCCCAGGCCCACAGACAGTTACTTAAGTTACCATTGATATTTTATTGTGTTTCTTAGAACTTTCAAACGATTTGACCCCTTCACTTATTGGGTTCGTTTTCGACTTATCGAACTTTCGAAAGTTCGTCCATCTCTAATCTTGGAAATCCGACCTTGAAAATGTGCTTTAGGGACTCAAATTTAAAGCATGTTATCTTAATCAGGGGCCACAAAATAATTTTGAAAACTCTATGGTACCCTGTGAGGGTCTGATTTTTTATACCATTATGCCGATTTGGGCCCTACCCAAATGCATAATTTAGACAGGACCCAGATTTGGTATACCCCCCCCCAATCACATGCCAGGATCTCAGCACAATACCCACCCTAAAAGAACATTCCAAAAAGTCATCCAAAGGGGTTGAAATAATACATTCAAACTCACAGATAACATTGTTCTGATATGAAACAATGAACACATGGCCGTTAAAATATAAATGGTCTGGGGGGGAACACGTATTCATGTGCTTACCCATTACCGAAACTTTATACGCTTCCTGTTTTCCATTCATGTAATATTTTTAAAAAATTTTCGAACTTTCGAGAGATTCCGAAATTGGACATTTTTTTTTTAAATTTTCTAGATTTTCTAAAATTTCACAAATCCTCGAATTTCTGAAATTTCTTAAATCCTTGAATTTCAAAAAATCCGTAAGAAGCTAAGTCCATCTCTAATGATCAAATAAATAAAATAAAAATCAGAGGCAAACAGAGAAAAATTGAGTACAAGTACGAACGATAAATGTTAGTTATAGCTCCATTATATATTGGGTTTTTCTGTCTGTGGTTCCCTGTTTGGGGGTGACTCTGCTTTTCAAGGTGGACGACCCCTCACCTTGGAAAGTAATTTTGAACGACAGAAAGCAAGCCACTGATTGGACCCCTTTATAAGTTTTCTTGGCATGACTTGTGCAAGAAAAATGACCCAGATAAGAGTATCTCAGTGGCTCAGTGTTTTATCCCTGATTGCCTTGCAAGTTGAAGTCCTGAGTTCGATTCGCACCCTTGGACACATCTGGCAAGGAGTTTGTAATGTTTCGTCCCCGAGCTTGCATGGTTCCTCCGGCAACTCCGGTTTCCCCCACACGCATAAGACATCTGATAGGTGTGTATGCTACAAATAATGTATTTAGATGTAAGCTCTTCGGGGAAGGGCTATGTATCCTGTAAATTGAAACCCTACGGAAGATGTTGGCGGCTTACTAAAATCCGCAATAATAATGATAAGAGATCTTTGCTGTTTTCCAATTCATTCCATCCAACCCTCCTTTAGAAGAAGACAGGGTTTCCATTCCTGTTTGCCATGGTAAGGTAAAATTTGCCATGATAGTAATTTTCATACATTCTTCTTAGTAAAATAAACATTCCGTGGCCCCAAAAGTTGCCAGCACCTAATTGCTAATAACGCATCTCTGCCGCTTTTACAAAGTTGTATATACCAGGATCCTAATTGTATTTTGTTTCAGCATATGTTCTACCATTTGTTTTTTAAGTCAAGCACGCCATTTACCATGTAAAATGATTTAACTTTTACATTGCATTAAGCTTGATTTGGTTATAGTCCCTTTCCCCCTGTTTTAAATTGCTCTCGGAGGTAGACAAGTTAACTGTTTTTTCAAAAAGAATGTGGGCCAAATTTTGTACCCAAGGAAGCTAAAAGCTAAATTCGGTACAAAGTGAGCAACAGTACTCTCTGCATTCAAAGTTAAATAGGAATTCCCGACCAACTTAAATTGCAACCATAGAAAACATTTTACAAAAATATTTTTATTGTTCCCAAATAATCCCACAGAGCAGCAAATGCACTCAAGAAGAACTATAGAAGAACCCTAAAATACACTGGAACAGGTAGGTAGGGTGGATATTGCCTACCTCCTAATTTCCCCTTTGCTTGGAGACCTGCCAGCATTAATAAACTGCTTTCTTGCCTTCTGGTTTTACAACGTGCGACACCTAACCTGGCAAATAAAAACAACAAGATGCAAAAATAAATCTTCGTTCAGGCCACCCCTCAATGAAACGATATTGAGAAAAGAAATAAATAATCCTACTTCCTTTCCCAGGTAATTTTTTTATTTAAAAAAAAATATTTTTTTCAATGTAAGTTTTCTTAAAGGGCATCTATACCGAAAATATGTTACTTTAAATTGAACCATAAACTTGAAACGATAATTCTTCCAACAACCACTGTAAATCTTTTTTTTTGGGTCACTGGCTCCCTATTTCTTAGATATCCAATCTAAAATTTCTTATATTTAGCTACAATCAGTTCATTGCTCTCTAAACTATCTCTGTGAGTAAGTTTTACCTGTAGCTGGAGTTTTGACAATTGGAATGCTGTTGCTGTGTGCAGCTTGACAGTTGGTTTGTGGGGACAATTCAGGTCGGATGGAAGTGGGGGTGGCTAAAAGAGTGGAGTGGATACTGTGAAGAAGGAGTAGTACTATACTTACATGTATTCAATTATAGATTAAGATGAGGCCAGTAATTTTTTTTTTCAGCATAGTGTCCCGTTTTGTTTACGCCTAACGTTCATGTAAACACTAAAATGTAATTAGAAAACCAAAATGTAATAGGGATGTTTCCATGTACGCACATCAAATATCCTGACAAAGACTAGGACAATATTTACAAAAGACAAGAGTTCAAGACTCCCTGTCAAGATGGACTCAACCCGGTTTCCGAGCGATTTCACATACCTGCCAGAAATCGACTTTTTTTGGAATTAACTTAAATTTCAAAACTTTTTCAATTTTATTAAATTTTGAATTTCTAGAATTTTTAAAAATGTTCAAAAAAACTATGCAAAATTTCCAGATCCTGAGCCTTTATGGTTTTGTACAAGTCTATTTTTATCCTTAATTTTAGTGCGGAACTTGGATTTTTTAACACCCATAGACTCAATGGATCCCTCTGCGGTTTTTTTTGTGTTTTTTTTTGTTTTAAAAAATTTTTTTTCGACTTCTCTCTACTTTTCTGAACATCCACAAACTTGCAGGAACGATTTCAGTGCATTTCAGCATCTTACTCCCTGTACAAAACAAGAACATTATTTTAGTGCTAGGAGTTTATTGCCGTCAACCTAAGATA
>JAACNH010004703.1:0-23064 GCA_019447015.1 Hymenochirus boettgeri | reverse complement strand
TATTGTACTACCTATGAATGTGGCCGATCCATTTATGCTCAGCATTTACTGTAGAAAGGGAGTGCATAGTTCATTTTTGATTCATCCAAATCCACAGAGTTGAGTGTTCCAAGAATAGAAATAAAAATGAACAAATTAATATTAATATTTAGAAAATAAAGCAAGTTTAGTGTTGCAAACTTTGATGGGGAATATGCACTGTATATATCTATCTCTATATATCTATGGCCCATTATTAATTATACCAAAGGCTGGTTTGTATTTCCCAAAAGGACAAGAGCTTCAGCCTCTTTAGGGACAGTGTAGTACCATGATGATGAGTTTAACTGTAAATTTCAAGCCTTGAAAACACAGACCAACACAAACCTTCACTATGCATAATAGAATTCTAAATAAAGTGTCTATATCATGTTTTAGGGAAGGCCTTTAAAAAATACCATCAAGTCTGAGTAGACATGGCCGAACTTCTTAAAATCTGTTCCGTTCGACGATTCCCAGATTTCAGAAAAAATTCAGAAAATCGGAAATCCACAAATTTTGGCATTAAAGTCAATGAGGGGGAAAAGTTCGGAAATTTCCCCCTAAAATAAGGGTTTAAATAGAAGTTGTAACTTACTGTAAATGGCTCTGGGACCTGAGAAATAGTCTGAAGAACACGTCCTCGTGGGAAGAACAGCAAAAAAAATGGGAGTAGCGCGCGTGGGATACTTCCGGTTTCCACTAGCCTTTTTTGGTAAGCCGCGTACAGCTGATTCAAGAATCCGTTCGAGGATTTGCGAATCGGCAGTCCGCGGCTCAACCCGGGAGGGGGGTCCCGGTTCGAGCTGCGGGACCCCCTCCCCGATGCTTATAAGTGGCCCTTGGAAGGTCCCTTGTAGCACTGACAAGTGCCTTTTGGGGCTTAAGGGGTCCCGCAGCTCGATCACACATTTACCAATCATATTTGAATTTTATTATTAAAATATGTGTGATCATATGATTGCAAGCATTGAAATATTAACCAATCAGAATTTAATTTGGTCCTTCAGCAAACTTATATAAAGAAGTGCAAACCCCGCTGAGAAAAAGACGCCGGCGACGTTGATGTGGCCGCAGTGACATCGCCTGGTGCTGGCGACATAAGCGGAGTTGGTGTACCCGGCTGTGAAGAAAGACTTTGGAACACCGACAATGTTGATGTCGCCAGCACCAGCGGTGTCGCTGGTGCCCGCAGTGACATCATCCGGTGTCAGCGGCATCAGCAGTGCTTTTGTCGCCGGCTGGGAAGAAAGAGGACACTCCCCCCAAGGGCTCTTCTAAGAGCCAATGGGGGTCCTGGTTTCGAGCTGCAGGACCGCCAACAAAGGCACTTCGAAGTGCCGGGGAGAGGGGTGCCAGTTCGAGTTGCGGGACCCCTTAAGCCCATAAGGGCCCTTGTAAGGGCCACAATGGTCCGGCTAAATGTCCGGCTCGAGGATTACTGAACTTTTAGAAATCCTTGAACATTTGGAAATCCTTGCAAGTTTGAGGATTTTTAAAAATTTCCAAACAGAGTTCAGAAAAAGTTTGGAAAGCAAATTTCGGGAAAATCTGCAAGATCCGTGATTCGTAGCCCCCCGAAATCCCCCGCAAATCTGGGTTTGGATCCGCGAACCAGTCATCCCTAGTCATGAGGTCTAGAATATTGGAACCATTCATATTTGCCAACATGAATACTCTATGTCCTCTAAAAAGCAAATAAGTGATAAACATTTTTTTTTCACAGAGTGAAAGATTTAGAAAGGAAATGCCAACCAAAGAACTCTGTGTGCTGGCTGCAATTGAGGTGCTCTATCTGTGGAAAGCTCTTCCCAACTGTTCGCTCTCAAACCTCCAACACATGAGCCAAGGTAATACAATGTTGCATAATAAAGTAAAGAGAATCAGCTTTGAATAACTATGGGCGTTTTCAGGAGGCTGGGTGCGTGAAGACAGTGTACCTTTAAATAAAACATATAAAATAAAATTTTTGTCTTCTTGGTGCTGAAAGCTTGTCACGGAGTGCTGGATCCATCTGTCCAGGGTTTGAGAAGTTTGCTCCTTGGTGCTATACATAATTGCCTTGGGAATGCTGAAGATGCTGCCCAGGTAAAAGAAAAATGTATACACATGGATTATATATCATCCTGGTATTTCTTCTAATTCTTCTTTGAAACTCTGACCAGTGTGTAGGAACCGTAAAATAGTGTAAATTACCTGTCTGGATGAATAGTTATTCATATTTAGAAATTAGAAATTTAATCACGGTATTACATAATACTCGCAATAAAAGCATTGACTAAATTTTATGTGTTAAAGGCAAAAAAGACCTAGAAACTTTTAGGATTTTCAAAATTTCTGAAAAAGTTAGAAAAAGCAAAAAATAACCTATTGAAGTCAATGGGAAAAAAACCTGAACATTCTGATTGAATTTAAGGTATCAATGGCAATAGCATGTTAGTGTTAATGGCTCAGTAACCAGGGAAATGGTTTGAGGAACACGTACATATAACCAAAACGAATTTAAAACTAACTTTCTTCACAATCGCGATGTTTTCAAAGCTTCTGCAGTATATTTTCATGGGTTACCGAAATAGACTCCCAGATTCGAGGGTTACCGAAATTGTAAATTCTGAATTCAAAGGTTACCATATTTTTCGATAATTATTATATTCGAGAATTTTTTTAAAAAAAGAAAATAGAGTTTAGGAAGTTTTGTTGTAACTTCAAAACCATCAGATTCAATTTGAAACCATGTTCTATTCAAACCCCATTGGATATAATAAGAAGCAAAAAGTCATAATGGCACAAATCAGAGAGGGGAATAAGGCAAAAACCAGGGCCCCTCTATGATAATACACAAGACTAGGGGTTTAGTTTGATGAGTTCCTTCTCCATTACCAGTATACCCCTTCCTTCACATTTACACATACATGGTTAACATGTGTTTTACTTTTTGTAAAGAGTATGGTACACCAGATGTAATAACATGTAAGTTGAATTTAATGACTTTCGTCAGAACATAAAACCACAACAACAAAGGCCCTTTACCTTACCCACTTTTTAGGATAAAGTACCTGTAACAAAGTGATTACTGAAAGCCAGGGGTGGGGCCAGGTAGGCAGTGATCTGGAATGTTATTGCGTTGAATGCCTAAGCAAGTATAAGGACAAGAAGCTATTTTAATTGCAGTACAGTTAGATGCTCTCTTGATAAAATGACTAATAATACGCTAGCATTCATGGTGGCCCATTGAAAATGCATCCTTCCTTAATTCATATGTCTTATTGAATAGTTCAAAGCTTTAATTGTGTTTACAGATTATGCTTTTAAAATGAAGATAGCTATATTTATATTAATATTTTATTTGTTTCCTTTTTTTTTTTTTTTTTAATTTTTTTAATAAAAATACAAATTATTTTCAGTTTTTCCAGCGTGCTGTTAAAGATGAAACAGGCCGTCAGCAGAACCAATATGTTCAGCCGTATGCCTGCTATGAGCTTGGCTGTCTTTTGCTAAACAATGCAGAGGTA
This sequence comes from Hymenochirus boettgeri, assembly GCA_019447015.1. Taxonomy (NCBI): domain Eukaryota; kingdom Metazoa; phylum Chordata; class Amphibia; order Anura; family Pipidae; genus Hymenochirus; species Hymenochirus boettgeri. Next base: position 19,534 of record JAACNH010004703.1, on the reverse strand, counting down.
AGAAAATAGAGTGAACATTTTTTGTCTGAACACCCACCTACCACTGCAGTACCACTGTTACAATCCAAACCATTTCCAGAATCCAGCAATGTCCTGCCTACTGCTCTACAAAAGCTGCTGCCTTGTCTCATGCTAAAGAAGCTTGCTGCACTGTACTTAAGTGTGTAAAGAGCTTGCATATGCGCAGAACTGCAGGTCAGCTTCAATGAAAGAGTAATCAGATGATGGTGGTAGGATTTTGCTGGGTTGTTATAGTGAAGTGGTCAACACACCTTAGGGTTTTTTGTTAGAATAAACTCTATTACACCTCTGGAATACCTGAACAAACTACATATTGTATAAAATACACACCTATCACTCATTTAAAGGGCATGTTCACCTCCTTAATAAACTTTTAAACATATACTAAGCACACACAACCCCCCTCCCCACATAATTTTTGCAATACCTAACTTGACCTCCCTGACTCTCCTGAGTAAAGAGTATCTTCAGTCTAACCCTAATGGCCTTGACTAAGGGCTATCCCTTAGGGCCCTGAAGAGCCAAGGAAGAGAGCAGCGAGGGACTGGAGGACTTTAAAGTAATATATCTTTACATAGGAGCACCAGGGACAAAGGTAAAGCTGGGTACAAACATGCCTGATGATTACCCACGACCGCGTTCGACTTCCCTACAGGGAGATTACCACAGCACTCATTCAGAAAACAGACTGACGATAAAGCCCCGAAACCTACTTTTGTAGTTGCGCACAAGATTAAGTTCAGCATTTTCTCTTTGAAGTTATCCGTTAATATATATTTTTGTTTTATTAATTGTATACTAGGGACAACTGTATGTTAATATTAGTCATGTTATCTTCCCTTAAGTAAACTGTGCAGCTTAAATTCAGGACAGTTACCCAGTCAAATTCAGATATTTTAAGCTAGGTACACACACTAGCAATAAAGCTGTTGGATCCAATGGTATCAGGGCTTTATCGGCAGTGTGTGTAGCATCTTTTCCCGAATGAGCACGCGGCCATGTTGGATGGCCTCGCGGTTGTTTGGGAAAGACCCAAAGTTTCCCTCGGCCGCGGTAGTCTCCCCAGAGGGGAGTTGCCTGTGGTTGTGGGAAACACGCAGTCCTGAGGGTTCTCCTTGTGCTGTGTATAGGGAGAACACTTTAAACTGTGTGTTCACTGATCTTGCAGATCCTGTCTGTCATCTTTCAAACATCTTTACTGTGTGTACCCTGCTTAAGGCTGATACAAGGTCACTAGAATTCCTACAAGTAAAAAAAAACTACAGTGTATCATAACAAATTATGGTAATCAGAATAATTACCAGAAACCCACTTGACTCTGGGAAACCCCAGAGGCACTCTAACAGCCATATCTAGGGAAATATACATCCCCTTAGCATATAAATAGGGGGGTAAAAGTAAATCAAAAGGTATTTATGAATGAACCTTCCAACATAAGGAGAATAAAATTGTACTTTTATTTAACATTTAAAAACATATAGTAGATAATAGTTTAAACATAATGCACGTCTAAAAATACATATATATATGTGTATCTGGGCGTCCCCAGAATAGTAATTATCAGTTAATTATGGCGTCCTGGAGCAAAAACGCAGCACAAGCAGCAGTAGGCTGGATTAGCAGGTAAGTAAAAAGAGTGTAACATTTAACTCGCGGGTGCCTCCGCGCAACCCCCCCATCACAGGGGTCGTGGTAACCCAGACCTGAATAAGATCAAAGAAGGCCAGGGGAAGCAAAAAAGCGAGGAGGCAATAAAGCAGTCAGGCAATAAGTATGGCAATAAATATCAGTAAAACTTATACTTAAGTGAACACTTCTGCACCAAGACTTAGCTGGACGATCGACCAGGCACACCCGTCACTGCTTTCTTCATGTGTCTCATCTGTACCCCGAGGACTACAGTTTCTCAGATTAGTTATAGCCCGACCTTGTTAATATTTCCAATATGATGCGTATGAAATATTGTATAAAGAATGAAACGGCAGAGGTAATGGTAATGTTGGAAATTTCACATTCTGTGTATCTGTTATTTTACAGACTGTGGCGAAAGGAAAAGCATTACTTTTTCAAGCAAAGGTAAAACAAAACACATTATGGAGCAAATATTATGCAGCACATCTTTCTTACTGTTTATGCAGAGTATTGGGCTTTTTGCTTCTAGGTATTATCCATAAAGAGAAGTAGCCTATTGCGTGCACAGGACACTGTTTGCTTTGTACATTTGCATTTCTGGAAGTGCGTATGTACAGCTTTACAACAAGCATTTTAAACATTTTCCTCTAGCCAGCACGCTTGTTTACATAGCTATTAGTGTAGAATGCCTTCCCTGCAGCTTTTATGTGCAAACAAGGAATGTTCATTGCACGTGTTTGCTTACAGTATGTAATACGAGTTGCAGAAGTTAGTCTGTGCGATTAAAAACTTATTCAGGGGAATTTAGCAAGAGAACACACACCAGGGAATAACAGGTCTGTCCATAAGACTCGTACAGACGTGCAATTCTGTGCACGACAACCCGACCACGACTGATACACGTGATGAATGCCCGTTTCAGATGGTAATCGCACGTGTGTATACGTTCGGTCGCGGTTGTTCGTTAATCCATGCTGGATTACCGAATGACCACCAAACGAATTTATACACACTTGCAACTATTGTCCTAAACACCCGTTCGCCGCACTGGATGTTCGCAGGTAATGCGCACAGAATTGTACATCTGCAGCAACCAATCCGTTGTTTCCTAACCCTAGTAGACCAGTAAAATATAACATCTGATTGGGTGCAGCACAGGGTTAATGTAACTTTCTTTTACCTAGGAAAACATCTGTACTAATTCTTTGTCAACTTGATCTGTCCAGCTAAATATTTTCTTCTTTTTCCTTGACTTATTAGGAAGAATATACAGGCTATGACTTTGAGAACAGATTGCATGTTCGGATTCATGCTGCCTTAGCTTCAATCAAAGAATTGGTTCCCCAGTGACACAGAACGGCTTCAAAATCCAGGTTCTGCACTTTGACACGAAGCAGAGGATCAAAAAAGGAAACTGCATTTTTCCCAGAAAGCCACCTGTGCCAGAGGCAACATATAGAATCAGCATAGTTGGGCTGAAACAAGATTTGTTTTTGTTTTTGTTTTTTAACTTGAGGAGAGAATGGTCTTATTAATAAAACATTTGCACTAGGAGGAGAGGTAATATAAAAGCAAGGCAGTAGCTCCACCTACAGGCAATAGAACATTACAGAACACTGTATATGTTTGTATTTAGAAATGAGTTAAAGAAATGAGCTGAACATCATATTTGGAACTAAATCGAACACATGCAAACAAAGGAGCCCTATCGATAAAAAGTATATCATTTGTGGAAACAGCTTCAGTTAAAAATAAATAGCATTTTTATTGTTTATAGTGTAGAAATTGACACTTAGGGGCATATTTATAAAGGGGTGGATTACGGCACTGCGAAATACCGTCGCCATGTGGCGTTTTACAGCAATGGGGTAAAAAAAGATCTTTTTTTAATATTGTGACAAATTTGTTTAGCCATTTTAATAGCAATGCAGCCGGAAAATAACGATAACTACCCTTATTTTATAAAGGGTTTATTAGTAAATAAACCACTTGGGTCTCACTTGCAATAGTACAGGGTAACAATAACTAGGGGGTATATTGAGCATATTTAGAAATAGCAATAGTCCATTATTGGTATTGGAGCTAACTAGCAGATTATGGTTCTGAATCATAGACGTTTGGTGCAGAATTCCACGTGCATGTGATATTAATGGAGCAATGTGATGGCTATAGCACAGAAAGCTGGTGAAGGAATATCACAGGATAATTAATATGTCCTTCATTTTGAGAAAGATAATCTTATCTTTAGCAGTGAGATTGTTTAGGGGTCACAGACATAAAACCCCACTGTTTTAACTTGCCCTTAATGTTTCCCATAGGGTGGAACTGTTTTGTAAATGTTCACAAAAAATAGTGTTTGTTTAGCACTTAGTCTTTATTTTTATACAGGTTATTCTAATTTGAATTGCTGCTTTGAATTGCAAAATAATATTCTCTCTGCTGCTAAGACCGGGAACAGATTGATGCGCACAGTTAGCAGGGCTAATGAGGCACCTAAATGGCACATAGATTGAACAAGGGTCTGCGATTACCTTGGGTTAATGCAAAACACCACAGTAGCAAACACTGGCTGTTATTTAGGTGCCTGTTTAGTATTTCTTATATGTGACATTATGAGGTGATCCTGCCTGTTCCTAGTCTAAAGCCTTATACAGAAATTAGATAATAGTCAGCCAAAACAACAAAAACCATTCTGTGACAATCTAGTGTGTGTGCAGATATGCCCACATTGTTAAGCAATTCGCCCTGCTATAATGCTAAACAATACAGAGGAGCGACTGCAATTGTTATCCTACACTGTGGAAGGTCTGACTATCACTGTCACCTCCCTATATTACTGTACAGACTGCTTGGCTTCTGCCAACGGTATGTCTCTCGTTTAGAGATTTGGCCGGACGGGCAGCGATCCCCGACCAAACGACCATTTTAACAGATAAAGTGCCCATGCATTGCACGGTTATCGCCCGAAATGGCCGTTTGTACACATCGTGCATAACGATCGCACGTGTGTACGAACCTTTATGAGAACCACATGGGGGGGGTTGTGTTCTTTGTTTTTCTATTCAACCCATGATGACATTTTGTGTCGTCACTCTAATAATCAGATGGCAGCATAGCAGAAAATTAATTGTTAGGTAATTTTTTATTGTAGACATATCAGTTCTGTATGGTTCATTTATCACGTTTACCCATGAACTTAGCTTCTTCCTTACACTCCTTTGTAAATTTGTATAGCATTCTTGGAATGATTTTTGCCCACCAGTTATGTTTCTGTTAGGGCTAGGTCCCACTGCAATTTAAGTGGACAGCTATAGACACAAACAAAAGTCGTACGTGGTTAAAAAATAGATTGCATAGGATAAGAATGCAATACCAGAAGAACAAAAACATTGAGGTCGCACTCCAAAGAATAATTTATTAATTAGTGACTACTCATCATATCACAACGTTTTGGGGGGGTATAAACATGCCCCCTTCCTCACCTTCCTCACCGTTTGTGTTCTTCTGATATACCTATCCACCAAGGGTTGGATGTTGTGAGGAGTAAGCACCCACACTTCGTAAGAGTGCAGATGACTGTATATTTTGTAAGAACGCAATACACATACTGTAGTGGGCACTAGTTCTATAGAAAAACTTTACAAAATGCATTTAGTGGGACCTAGTCCTTAGTGTAAGAGAAATGTAACATGGTTTGTGTTTGCTTTGAAACAAAACCACAACACTGAATATCAGAGAGAACAGCATAGGGAGAACACTTGGGACTGTGTGTTTACCACGACCGCGGTCGACTCCCGTATAGGGAGACTACTGCGGCCGAGGGAAAGTTTAGGTCTTTCACGAACCTCTGCAAGGCCAATGGGAACATTCGGGAAAGACGCTACACACACTGCTGATAAAGCCCCGATACCTTTGGATCCGATGGTATTGGGGCTTTATCGGCAGTGTGTGTACCTAGCTTATGTCATGTAACAAGCTATTAAAATCAGCTGATGACTTATATTTCAAGTGCTTAAAATATTGTTAATAATATATTCCTTACTTACTGACTTAAGTCACCAAATAACATTGTCTCAACAGACAGAGCACATTTACAATGATACAACACGCTATGTGTCAAGCTGTTGCTGTTGGTTGATCTGTTTATTTTACCTTTGTCTACTAGGGGGAAGCTAATATAATTCATCTCTCTGTGTTGCTGGGGGTCTTTTGCACATGCTCTCTTGTGCACAGCTGGTCAAAATAAGAAAGGTGCAGGTTAAATTTCTCCCTAGATACTGACAGTCAGTTATGTTACAGCACAGAGATTGAGCCTCAATGAGAGAAACAACAGTGATTTTACAGTGTTGTGTGTTTGCAAACATACTTCAACACTTACACATTCCTTTGCTTTTTTTTTGCTCAAACAAATAAATAATGTGTTATTTCCTAGCCAGCATGGGTGGCAGAAAATTAAAGTAACTCTGGGGATTGGAAACTGTCTTTCTAAGTCCTTCTAAGTAAAACATTAGTCCATTAAATCCCCAGAGCTAACACAAAGAGAATAGGAAAATAAACTGCAGTATATCAGCTTTCAAAGATTTATAAGGGGCTTCCATATTAGTATGGAGACATCTGTATAAATAATACTGTTGGGAAGATTAACCCAGAGCCAATATCAATCATGGGAAATCTCCAGCAGCGAATTTAATAACTGTTTTTCGGTGTGGGCAAACTTCAAAAGCACATGCTCACAAGGCTCTTTGAAGAATTCATGGAGTGAAACATGTACTGGCAACAGAATGAAAGCCTTCGTAGTTACAGAATCCACTTTTTAAATCTCCATAACTGCAACTTATTGGAATCGTATTTTAGAAAACATGGGTGGTCTGGGAAAGAAAAAAAATAAGTTTATTTCTCCTTTAAACAAACGTGTTTTAGCGTGGCCACAACCTAAAACAGTGTTCCAGGGTGCTGGATTGTTGCCTTCTTGTATAAACTGGGCAAAAAAGTTAAGGATTTAAGGTATATCTGTATTTTTCTTTTCATTCAGTGGATGCTTATTATTATACCTATTACTTTGGCATTTTATAGATCATGTACTGAATGGTGCCAGAAATACATGGCGTTGTAAGCACCATTTAAACAATGGGCAAGCAGATTCTATGAGGATTAACATTTCCAGTGTAACAAGAATATTTGCCAGATTTTGTGCATCCATATTTATCCATAAACCAGGTCATATCAGTGGATAACAACACAGTGAAGAACCTGTTGAACTTGCACTAAATACTTGAAACCATTTTAATCTTCAGGGAATTCTTATTTCTTACCATTGAAGATGAACCAGTAAGTGTGCATCAGTTGTGTGTAATGATCCTGTTTAAGTCTATGTAGAAAGGGTCCTCAGGTCTAAAACCTGAATTTTTTTGAGAACTCTGCCTTATGCATTGTCTTTTTTTTTTTATTTTAAAGGGTATGTACACTGTAAATACAACTTAGTAGTACTAGTACTATATATGTATACTGTATTTTTTTCTTGTTGTTGTTCTAGGACCCTCCTAGAACAAAAATCCTTCTGTTATCTGCTGTTTTCAGCTCCGCCCTCACGAGATTGGCCAAATCCCTTTGCCAGGGAAAGCGTGTACTACAGTGCCAGTTGACATCGGTGCACAAACACCCACACTGACGTTGCCGCAACTGCATGTGCGCCGTGGCATCAGGTGCGTGCTATACGAACAGGAACACTCTTTCCCTGGCAAAAGGCAAATCTCATGGGGACGGTTACAGAAGGAGGAAGACAGAAACTGATAAAGACTAAAGGTAGTATAGGAGGGTCCTAGAACAACAAAAAAAAATACAATTTACATTTTAAAGCCTAAGCTATCTAGTAATACTAAGTTGTATTTACAGTGTACATATCTTTTAAGCCATACATCAAGTCCCTTTAAGAAAGCAAACCTCTTAATGACCCATAGGGCCCTATTTATAAAAGATCGGTATTGTTATCATAAAATAACGACCGGGTTTTTACCGATAACGACCGTTATTTACCGATAACGACCATTATTTACCGATAACGGTCGTTATTTACCGATAACGGTCATTATTTACCGATAACGACCGGTATCGGTAAATAACGGTCGTTATCTGTAAATAACGGTCGTTATCGGTAAAAACCTGGTCGTTATTTTACGATAACGATCGGTATTTTACGATAACGATACTGATCTTTTATAAATAGGGCCCATAGTGATCTGCAATTAAAAACATTATTGAGAAGCCTTTTATATAATAATGAAATCTGGGGAAGTTTGGTGTTTAGTACTAAAGGCTCGGACACGTGCGATCATGGGTCGCGACCCGCAACACACAAAGTGTACGAACGAACGTTTCAGCTGATAATTGGCCCGTGTAGGCACTTTATCGGGCGAAGCGGACGTTCGTTCAGGGATCGTTGAACGACCGACTTGGCGGATCTCCGAACGAACAACCGTTTCGGCCAATAAAGCGCCTACACACGGGCCGGGGTTCGTACACATTGTGCGTCGCGGGTTGGGACCCGCAATCGCATGTGTGTACGTGCCTTAAGATTAAAGCAATTGGCCCTGGTTAAAACCAGCATTCCAGGATAGAGCCCTAATAAAACTAACTGCCAAACTGGTTTTGAGGATGACTGAAAATTAAGACTCTGTAAGCTCTCGGATGACAGGTAGTAGAGTCTTACTTTGACTGTAGAGTCTACTCCATTGACTGCCCTCTTTTACATGAGGTCAAGCAAACCTTTACTTTTCTAGGTTATCCTTGATTCACAAGACATTAAAGGTCTTTATCATTATATGTCCTTTCATCATATTTATAAAATGGGCTTAAAGGATTGCCTCAATGCAATTTTTTTTTTAAAAACTGCTTTAAAAAGAGTAAAGGTATGCAGCCCTCCCTATACATTTTTTTTCCTGATCTTCGAGCCTCTCTCTGCCTTTAATTAGCCTTCAATTAGCCATGCTGTAAAGGGGGCGTAATGATTCTGCCTGCCTCTAACCGTCACTCAGAGCTAGCATGCAAGAAAACACTCCTGCACCCATCTTTGATAAGCTTGACTATGTAGGCTGTATTCTAGCAACAGGACAGTTCAAGTTTGTTTGACTGGCAGAGGAGGAGGAGAGAGGTTGTAACAGACATTCCCATCAGCCAATGACAAGTGATATGTTAACGATGACCCTGGGCCATCAAGGAGGCGGCAGGGACAGATTTATAATTTTTTCTCCCCTAGGCCAGCTAAGTTGTACTGCCTGAACACCTGTACGCGGTCATTTATTGGTTGAAGCAGAACTTTGTAAGTGGGAGAGGGACCTGCCCCCCCAGCAAATCGGCAATCGCTGCCCGTTTCTGATTTAACAGAAACCGGTAAAGCTCTGCTGTGTGCCAACTAACATGCATTGTGTAAATTTAAAATGGGGGTGCAATGCTGCTTTACCTTTTTTTTCTTTCTTTTTTGCCGCCCTAGGCCACGGCCTAGGTGGCCTAGTGGGAAATCCGGCCCTGGGAGGTGGACTGTTAGCACTCATCTTTGCTGTGTGATATCTAAGGGAGTGCAGCACGGTTGTAAATGAGAGTGATTTCAGCTGCTGGAAGTATGGACATGTAATGGGGGAGATGTTTTTTTGGGTATTGTTGTCCTTTAATTCCAGGTGGTATTCTGACTTGTCATTTTCTGAATTTAATATACATTTTTGTTTCTATGTAAAATTGGGAACTGTTTTCCTTTCCCCCCTCTGATTTCAGCTCCATTGTGTCACCATGCTTTCCTTGTGCTTAACCCACACTTTCCATAATTAAATGAATTTACTTTCTTTAAACTCACTCCAATTGCATTACTTTGTACATCATTACAACGGATTTATTTATTTTTCTAGTCAAATGATATATATATATATATTATAGACCGTTAACATTGTTTAAGCTCTTTCATAAATACTGCCATTTTAGGTGATCATTTAGTGTGGAGTCATCTGCCAACATTGTTAAGGTTTTGCAGGATCACTAAACAATGTCGGAGGCTGATGGTCATTGTTCTCCCATACCACAGGAAGTGTGCCAATCGCTCTCCCCTCCCCATAGTATAGTACAGACTGCTTGGCTCCTTGAATTGTTTGATAAATCCTGGTTTGGATCACTCCAAACAAGCTTTATCTAAGGTGTAAAGATGTCACACAGCTTTGAATGCTAGTGAATATATTGACTTTCAAATGTCTCTTATTATATAAAATCAATGGGATAAAGGGGTTTGTAATTATTTTCCACATAAAAACCTCACATTCATTACTTGAGATCAGTTTCCTTCTTTATGATCATGGGTCTGCTGAAACATAAGTAAATGTATTGTTTACATTTGATTTTGCCGGTGATGAGAACAATCAGGCGGTACTGTACCTTATATAATGTATCTCGGAGGCATTGTCTTAAAGCAATAAAGGGACTGAATGTACATGCTGCAGGTGAACATATTTATTACTTACCTGTCAAACCCTTGGGTATATTTGTTTATTTTGGTCATTTGCTGGTTAGGAATTATTTGGCCATTGGTGTTACCAAAAAGACTAGAGTAGACTGGAATATTTATTGTAGTGTAATGTTATTAAAAATGTATGCATTTGTATTTCATTAAAGAGATTAAAAGAAAAGAATGATGTTTCTAGTGTACTGGATTTATTTCTCTTTGCCCTGTAGGTCATTCGATGCTGCCCCATCTCTTTGGAAATTTTGTTTTAATTTGTCAATTATTTCTGATAAAAATAAGACCTAGTAAAAGCTCTCACGTTCTGACAGCCAATCAGTTCCCTTCCTGCAACATATGTAATTATACTGACATATATTGCAGAAAGTCACAACCACTAAGTCATCAAAAACCCATAGTAATCCGTATGCTGCTACTTTACAAAACTGTAATTGTTCATAAAGTGAAAGACCACTAAGATGTCTAGATATTACTTGATTCGTAATAAAAAGAAAAGGATCACACATTACTTCAGACTGCAAACAGTGCGTTTATTGCGGCACGTTTCGAACTACATAGAGTCCTTTTTCAAGGACTCTATGTAGTTCGAAACATGTCGCAGTAAACGCACTGTTTGTAGTCTGAAGTACTGTGTGATCCCCTTCTTTTTATTACGAATCAAGTATTCACTAACTGGGTTGGAGCAGTAGGAAGGCATGCACCCTAATGATATACCTGGACAGAAATGTGCAAGAATTTTTGGAAATTTGGAAATTTACTTTGCAATAATTTTTTGAATTTCGCAAAGCAATCAAAATGGCTCTTCTTAAATTCACTAAATCAAGAGAGATCCTTAGAGCCAGGAGTGGAGAATTTTTGATTTCTCATACATTCTGAAAAGCTGACATCCTAAGGTATAATAGCACTATAAGGGCTATGATCGTGTTTTGCGCTGTTAACATGTGAGAAACGTATGCCAGGCGATGCGATCACTAATTTGTGAATCATGTGCGTTCCGATATTGGAATATTGGTGGAATCACAGCACAAATGCATGGTAACGTTGCATTTTCAGGCGCTACCATGCATTGTAGTGTGGCCACAGCCCAAGAGCTCTGCAGCTGTAAACTACACTGTGGTGGTATCCTATGGGTGATACTGTGCGATAGCAAAATATCACCCGGTATTAGTATTTTGCACTGCAGTCATGCCTTTAATACCTCCCTATAAGAGGAACTACAGTGGAAGAATTCCATTTTTGGCTTGAAGGCTAGAAATGCTGCACATAACACATTACATTGAATTTACTAACCTATAGATTCATCAGTAGTTTCACAGTGACAATGTATCCACCTGAAGTTTGACAGTTGGGGGAACTCCATTTTTCCATGAAAATAAGTTTTTTTCTGTAATGTAGCGCTCTCAACCCAAACCGCATTGTCCTTTTGTAAAAAAAACTTCAGAGAACATTACTTACCAGCCAGGGATCCCGCAGCCTCTGCCTCTAATGCAAATTCCAGGAACGGCGTTGCATTGGGGGCTTGGCCCGGCAGCCGCGTCTGTGATTGGCTGAGAGTCGATTTTAAAGGGGAATGTTGGGGTGTATGGATTCAAAATAAATTATTATGCTTTTAATCAGGTGGTAAGGGATGATGGGCCCACCCAAAAAACTGACCCAGAGGATCAAAAAGACCCGGTATAAGCACTCCGACCTATGCAAATTGGAAACGCCATAACCATGTATTGGCTAAATCACACAAAGTTTATTACCCAGACCCTCTACAGAAACCTGTATAACCTTACACATTTCCCAATAAAGTGCCACAAATACATAAAATTAGTAGAAATATAAAAAAAAAAAATCACACTAATAAAAGCAGTAAATTAATAGCCCCTGCCTAGAAGAGAGGTTGGAATGAGGTAGGTGCCTGTATGTCCAGAACACAGTCAAATAATAAGTCTAGTGCAATGTTAATTGTAATCCAAGGGTTTAGCTACACGCCAGAAATAACATAGCTTCTCACTGCTACCTTGTAACGGCGTGACTGAATATCCAGAATTTTGGAAAAAACTGCCGACGAACGTTTCTCCTGGAAACACCGGGCATCATCTGCGATACCCCCAGCACAATGGAAAAAAGGGTTGCAGGGACAAATTAATTCCTATCCTAAATGTTTATTAAACAAGTAATTAAATTTGTCTTCTGACCAAATTTATAATAGAGAACATTAAATTTAAGAGGCAGATAAACTGATTTAAAAAAGGAGTCACACAAAGAAGTAGATTGCTGCATACACTCTAACATTCCCTTTAATAAGGTAAACTGATAAGAAATGCATTGCACAGAGCTGTGCTAAGATCAGGTTCACCATATTACTTCCCATAAAATTGTGTTTATGCACAATTTTGAATATGTTGCAGCATATGTGATATTAATCTGACATTTTATCCTTTAATATACATATCAACATCCACCTAAAATCTAAACAATGTGCTGGGCAAGGTCTGTATTTTGAAACGTAAGTATACATGCAAAATAGAGATGAGTTTGTAATTTAATCTCAGTCCCTATGGCATGGCTATTGGGAATGTGTGATACCCAGTGAGTACAGGAGGAGGAGCCAAGATGGCAGCCCCCATGGAACAACTTTAAAACCATGTATCATCACTGTTATTAGGCTATCACTGAGTAGGTGCACTATGCACTCTGTTTAAAGGCCAAGTTGCTGTGTTTCCTTTAGTTGCCCTTTAATATTGCTGATTTCACAAACTCTGTTATAAGATGTTTACAGGCATATTTATGGCTTTAAATAGTGCAACATTCATCATCATTTGCTAACCGTTGGGGCATTAAATTTATAAAGTCATGGTCTCAGTGAATACTTTACTTAAAGGGCAAAAAACCCAACCCTTTTCTATTAGTTTGTATCATACAATGGAACGTAGAAAACATTATTCTTAGTTCCCTTTTTCTTTAAATTGTCACTCTGGGGCATATTTATAAAGGCTCGGTATTGCTTTATTAGCTATACTGCGCCTTTAACGATCAGTAAAACGATAGTTATACCGATCGTTAATTTACAATCATTTTAACGATCATAGATTTACGATCATTATCGTAAATTTACCAATTGGAAATCTATGATAATGAAATCGTAGATTTACATTCCCCATAGAATACCATTGCGGTAGTTTACTACCGCACAGTATTCTACGACCAAACGTTAGTTAATTAATGAACACTCGGTCGTAAATGTACAGCAGTGATCGTTCATTAACTAACCTGCAGTATCGCTAAAAAGCGATACTGCGGGGTTATAAACATGTCCCTCTTTGAAAAAGTCATACAGCAATGCAATTTCTAATAGTGGAATTGCTTCATGGCAAATGATTGCAAATTTCCCTTTAATATTCTATGAGAAGATGCTGCATACATCCTGCCATCACTTTTGACTTACTTTCCTGAAAAAGGCAGAAAGCCAATGGTACTTTATATTCATAAAAGCTTGTATTTTAGTGGCACAAAAACGCTTGCAGTTTTTTTCATGACATTCTCCTGGCAGTTGTGTGTAAAATTTCCTTCAACCTGGCTTAGTATTAACTCCGAACTTTTATTTTTCATTTATGTAAATCACCTTTAATATTTTTCTTAAACTTGCCTATTCCTAGGATGCGACTGAAAGGACTTACATTACCTATTACATGGAATATTACAGGCTTACTGTTCCAGATTCAGGATAGCGCAAACATCAGTACAGACCTTGTGTAGTACACAATTTTACGATTTTTCTCAGGAATGTCTGACCAATAGACTCTTGTTTGCAAGGTGGGGACAGTGATTGTATTTGTAGCTCATTGTAGCCCTTGGACACATCTGCAAGGAGTTTGTATGTTCTAACTGTGCTTGCGTGGGTTTCCTCCTGGCACTCAGGTTTCCCCCACAATCATAAAGACATGCTGATAGGTTGTATGTGTCAAATAAATGTGCTTGGATTGTAAGCTCTTCGGGGCAAGGCCTGATGTGAATGTATACATGTAATTGCCAATCGCTACAGAAGATGTTGGCGCTATATAAATCCACAATAAAAATAATAATAAACAGCTAGTCTAGCTCCCCTAATTATGGGCACCCATACTTTAGGTATTGCCTAAACCTGCTCTTCACTATAATAAAAGTACGATGGTAATTTGCAGGGCTGCCATCAGACTTTTCGGGGTCCCATACTGGGTACATTTCTGGGGCCCCCATAACACGAACCAACTCAGACACGATAGAGGATAGAGATGGTGTGAATTTGCCATACTGCTATATGGCACAATCTCTAGCCTGCTTATATCAATATCTCCATCTCAGTGTGGAGCTGCCATACTGCTATGTGACACAGAGATGGATATATGTATATAGGCAGGATAGAGATGGTGTGGAGCTGCCATACTGCTATGTGACACATAGATGGAGATATGTATATAGGCAGGATAGAGATGGTGTGGAACTGCCATGCGACACAGAGATAGAAATTTGGATATAGGCAGGATAGGGATGGTGTGATGCCAAACTGCTATGTGACACCATCTCCATCCTGCTTATATCCATATCTCCATCTCAGTGTGGAGCTGCCATACTGCTATGTGACACAGAGATGGAGATATGTATATAGGCAAGATAGAGATGGTGTGAAGTTGCCATACTGCTATGTGACACCATCTCTATCCTGCTTATATCCATATCTCCATCTCAGTGTGGAGCTGCCACACTGCTATGTGACACAGAGATATGTATATAAGCAGGATAGAGATGGTGTGGAGCTGCCATACTGCTATGTGACACAGAGATGGAGATATGTATATAGGCAGGATAGAGATGGTGTGGAGCTGTCATGCTTTCCCCATGGGGTAAGTAATAGCCCAGTAGCCCTATTGGGCTATTACCTACCCCATGTGCAGTGCATGCCTTGGTAGCAGAATGCAATCAGGGCATGCTGGAAGTTTTAGTTAAACATATGAAGTTACAAGGTTTGCCATCACTGCTATGCAGGCACTGACACCAGCAACCCCCAAGAGCAGTCCCTGCCATTCCCTGTATACAGCAGTGAGACAGAGGATAACAATGTCCGCGCATAAACTCTCACAAGTTTACCCCCTTCTGCTTTCTATGGAGATCACAGCACAGAAGAGCTGCACGTTCAGGGAGGGGGCGGAGCCACAGACAGTAAAGCCACCTACTGACTGAGTCATGGGCCATGCAGCGACACGCTTCTTCTCTATCTAGGAATGGTGGCTGAATGCAGTATTGCAGGTAAATAAATCTTTTTTTTCCCTTCCTCTCACTTTCTGGGTCACTTCCAAGTCCGGGCCCCATATTAGATTACCACCTTTCCCCCCCTGATGGCAGCCCTGGTGGTTTGGTACAATGGTATTGTATGGGCGATCATACAATTACAAACTTACGACCCATCATCAGACACAATTAGTTCTTTGTTCCAGTGGAACACCGTGTTTGCTAATGCGAGCGTATCAATTTAAACAGCTAATCAATTTAAATTTTGTGGCTACAGGGCAACAAAACTGTTACAGTATTTTTGACATTGGTGTAAACTCTTTAATGCCTGTTTTTACCTAGAATCGGCAACAAACACTTAAGACTAGTTGAGTATTTGGAACATCAGCAATTGTAAATTTGATTACAGATTTGTATTGCCCAGAAACAAAGAACATATGAATATCGTGTACAACGCTTCTCCCTTCTCAGAGCCACAATTTCAATTCAGATACGCCGGCAATTTTAGGAACTTATCGTTGAAAATAAAATATTACAAAATCTAAAAAATGTGCTACAAAATGTGTAAATTATGATTGAATATTCCAAAATTTAAATTAATTTGATTCAATTGTGTTTGAATCAGATTCTTGGGACAATAAGTTCTGCGGAACCACTGTCGGAACTTTTTGTTCATCTCTTATCACAAGAGAAATAAGACTGTTCTATCCTCTGGTGCGTTTTGTCTCCCAGAGTTTGTAGTTTGGGAAACAAGCCACAGGTTCTCAACTGAAAAACAACACAAAACTTTTCTTTGCAACCATGCTTAAAAGTCCAACAATATTCATTCACAACAATGACAATGCCTACACTGTATTTCAAATGCCTGTGTAACTGGACAAAAACAAGGTTTCAATATATTAGTCTATTAGATGCAATTATTGGGCTGAAATTCACATATACAAGTGTATAATAGGATATCTACCAAATTTTTGAAATTGCGTTTGTTTAGTTGAGTCTTTGGGTCAGAGAGACACAGGGTATAGTTAGTGTAGCCTTGGACCCAGGTGCATTTCATTAAGAAAGTGTTTGTTGGGATTTGATTTAATCTGCATGGCCTTAAAACCTTGGAATGTTCATGTCTCCAATTATAGTCAATGGATTGGAAATAAATTTCGATAATGCGTTATTGTGTCCATGAATTCCTTAGCTAGGTAATTGGACCCTCCTCCTATGTGTCCCGCATGTCTGTCCTGAAGTTCATGTCTCTAACTTAAAAACTGTGGGAGGAGATATATTCCAAAAAGTGGGTAGAATAAAATGGAAGAAGAAGAAATACAAAGAACCGAAATTTGTCGCTTTCAAGCTAAATGAATAAGACTGGCCTGACCCTGTGGTCTGGATTCTGGTATTATTAATCAAACCCAATCTCACTTGTTGTGAGAACGGTTATTAGACAGGGTTAGCAGGAACAGACAAATCATAGAAATCCACAGCAAATATTTTAAAGTATTTTTAATGCTTTTATTTAGCAGCACTTGATAAAGGACAATTTTATTATTTGCTGAACATTAAGTTTTTAGTTCTACATCTTGTCCACTTGCTTTAGTTTACTATACAAATCTCCCAAGCACAGCCACCTCAATTAAATAAGGGGTACAAAAATATACACACGCTCACACTATAGAATATGAAATACATGTATAAATGAAAAAAAATCACATCCCTTTTTTATACCTGCCAGAGAAATGTGTTAACCTGTCTGAAATACTAACAATACAGAACACTAAGGGGGTTATTCCATAAAAAGTCCTTATTGTTTAAAATGGTGCTAATTTTGCCCCTACCAATCAGATGTTAGCTTTCAAATGTTACATAAATTCTGATTGGTTGCGGCAAAATTAGCACCATTTTAAACGATAAGAACTTTTATTGAATCTCCCTGTAAAACTAATAGGTTTTGTGGTACTAGGTGAAAGAAGGATTCACTGAAATATTAGGGATTCTGCAGATTATTGCTGGAGCGCTATTTGCTTCTAAAAAGATGCTTTAATCATCACTGCAAAAATAAACCAATTTCTAGTTGCAATTTAGAAAAGCAATCTAAAAATACGGACTTCCTTATCTGGCTGTGTGGACATTGTCAAATCTACAATCCTTAGAATGAATAATAGCAGCACTGGTTAAACCACATAGACTACATTGAGATTTTTTTGCATTTAATCCCAGTTTCTGCAGTGAATTTTTATAGTAATATCTACGATATAAAATGTAGCAATAAACAGAAATTTTCTGACAACATTTGAATGTAAACCTTGTAAATACATTAAAAAAAACAAGGCAAATCTGATAAAATTGTGAGTTCTCTAAAGGGACACAAAACAGACAATTTTAAGTACCGTAGCTGCCAGGTAAATCTATAACATACAAGGAGGTAGGATAGTTTATTCCCACCATCCTGTTAATTATAAAACTTAATGCAAGATTAAACGTACCAGCTGGTACAGGTGATTGTGATATCCCGACCTGCCTTCTATTTTCCCTATAGGTGCACGTGTGTGGAAGATAGGTGACAGGTTGTGACAGAGCAGAGCGCCCTACATTGTGCGAATTGTAGCATTTACAGGGAGGTGGGAATAAGCTTTCCTACACCCCTGTGAAATATAGACCCTCCTGCAGCTATTTAACCTTGTTAGTTTAGTGAGTATAGTGTTGCTTTAACTTTCCTTTGTTATAACTATTAGAATGCATCTATAAATATAAAACACAACCATTTCTTTCTTTAGTTTTAATACATTCAGTATTTAATTGTGCTTAGGTTTATAGATTTAAACTTCAAACATTAAAGCTGAGATAAGATCCTTCAAAAAATAGCTGCCAGCAATAAAGTTTTATTTTGCCTGTCTGTTACTGAACACTACCTCAAGTAATATTGCTTTTTTTATTATTATTTTTACAAAAATTATACACTAATCCAGTTGGAATGCATAATATTAAGTGCTAGTATCAGAGTGTAAAGGTGCAGGGGAGGGTTTAAGCACACATATCTACATTTGATACAGTTTGATAGTTGTCAGTCACACCTATAAACCAGTTTCAATAAATATCTGGCAAGTTATTGTAGTTCCTGTCCCAATAGTGTCCGGAAAAAAGCCAATCCTGGGCGCCATTAAAAGGGTTGGAGCCTTTCTGGAACCATCTGTTGATTAAAGTAATAAATAGATATAAATTTATTGCTGAGGGCAGGGTAGCTTCACTTGCATACACACACTGTCGGTGGTGACTGTAAAACAAATCATTTTCATACAACTGCAAACCAGCAAGAATCCACATCATTAATACTGTATTCAGCACAAATAACAGAATATGCAAATCACAGAGCAAATTACAGCAAATAACTGATTAGCGGTGTTAATTAATTAAAAAGGTATGTAAAATAAATAAATAAAAAGTACCTTAAAGAAGAACTATGGTCTACATAAACCATAATAGTACAGGAATAGTACCCAGGGTGAGGAATTAAAGTGCTTGGTTAAGTACTATGGAATGAGAACCTATCACCTGTTATACTTACATGAAGTTTCCCTGTCCGCTCCCCCCCTCTGCTGTGGTCAGTGATAGTCGGGCCAATGGGAAGACACTTTCCTTGCAAATTTGTATCTTCCCATTGCTTGCAATGTGGATTGCAGAAACAAGCTGTAAGATAACCAGAGCAGCGAGGAAACCTTAAGTAAAATTGCTTATCTATAGGGTACCCAGGGATGAGGAGCTAGCAGTTTAGATCCTTATCTTGGCTACTGTTAATGAGAGAAGAGGAGCAAAGGGGAGGTGATTCTAATTGTCATTTTGTCTAGCTGTAGATCACATCTTAAGGGCATTGTGTCAAAAAGGTAAACGCTTCCTGGTAATTGGTAAACATGAATTTTAACACCATAAAATAGCGTAGTGGATCAATAAGCCTGCTAGTGTTTTAGGTCCTCCATCCTCATCCTAGGTACTTTCAGAGGGAGGAGGAAAAAACATATAATTATTGGCCTTAAAAAAGGTGTAGTACCGTGTTAGCCAGTTAAAATGTTTACAGGGTAACCCTTTTGAAATAAAAAAAAAATAACAAAAGTGGTATAAAGGTGATACCTTTATTGGCTAACT
>JAACNH010004702.1:0-23065 GCA_019447015.1 Hymenochirus boettgeri | reverse complement strand
ATGCAGCTAAACCATATTTAGGGGAAGTTGGTTACAGTGATGTTACACACAAGGAAATGGGTTTACTAGAGATATTGCCTAATCCATTCTGTAATATGTACGCTTTCTGTTGGCAGACTTTTTCCTTTTAAGAGGAAATCAATTTCATACAATTAACAGAGCAACTAGATATCCTTGTTTTTATAGAAGCAACTGTTGTCATTGATATCACTTTTATATCAATCAAAAGCAATTTGATATCATACAATTCATTTTGTACAGGTTTCAGTTTCTTAAAGGGCATCTATACCGAAAAATAGGTTATTTTAAATTGACCGAACTGGAAACTATAATTCTTCCCAACCACCACTGTATCATTTTTTTTTTGTTGATCTGTCCCTTGTTTCTTTAGATATCCAATCTAAAACTTCTTATATTTCAGCTGTTAATAAAGTTCTGTCATTTAAGTTTCTTGCTCTAAAATCTATTCTTCTGTGAGTAGTTTTACTGTAGCTGGAATGGAGACAGAGTTTTGACAGTTGGAATGCTGTATGTGTGCAGGCTTGACAGTTGGTTTTGTGGGGAATAAAGTCAGGTCGGATGGAAGTGGGAGTGGTAAAAGAGGGAGGGGGGATACTGCTCCTAACAAAATGTGTACTGGATTGAAGGCATGCAAACCAGAGTAGTGCTACTTACATGTATTCAATTATAGATTAGGATGAGGCAAAGTCATTTTTTCAGTATAGTGTCCCTTTAAACTGCACAGACAATTAAAGTTTTTTTTATCTGCCTTTAATTTAATTCTTTGATTTTATGGGGAGTATAAATTCTTGCTTATTAACCAATTTGCTTATGTACTATGAGTATTTAAAGGTGTTTAGTGTGGCTCAGCTTTTATGTGGAAGAAAGTTGGTAACATCTTCTCTATGTTATTATAGGGGGAGGCTCATCCCCATCTAACCAATGCAGTTATAGAGACCTATAAATGGAACAGTTACAAACTTATGGGTATACTCTGGAGTACTGAGAATAAACAACACACCACCAAGCTCAGAGGCATCAACCTCAAACTGACATTCAAATAAACCAAAACAGGTAACTTCCTTTAATTTCTTAAAGGGCATGTCCACCCTTAAAACTAAAATCTATGATTATTGTAAGCTTGCCCCATTCCAACTGATTTATTCACACATTATTAGATAAATGTATTACTAACCAGATATTAAGGATCATTATTGCCAATTCTGGGAGAGAGCCAGCTCCTCCTTCCATGAGTTAATCAAGGCTCCTTCCCCTGCGCCTCCTCTGCACATGCTCAAGTTCCTAAAGCTTATGAGCAGGGAGAGGAGGTAGAAAGGCAGAGAAAAGAGGCAATTATCATAAATGTCTGGTTAGAAATGCATGTGATTAAGTGATTGAAATATCAATTAGGGTTAGGGGCAAATAGTGTCGAGTCTCCCCATTTTTTGTTTTTAAGGGTGGGCATGACCTTAAAAGTACACAAGCTTGCTATGGCCAATGTGAAGGATCAGCTCCTTACCTGTCAGATTAGTGAGTTGCCCACACAGAGAATAATATATAAGTGCCCCCACAGAGAATGGTAAAATAAGTGAGGGTCCAGGACTGCTCATTCCACCTGTGCGCCGGGTTCCTTCTCTCCTCCCATGCATCAAGATGTCCCAATAGGGGGAATAGGCTTTCACGCAAGCTTAAGAGTGCGGGATGTTATCGGGAATGATTTCCCTGATGCTTTCCCTTTCAATTTCCCCAGGGCTTCAAATAACCACTGAAATAACATTAATAACACTGCATCCAATTTACTACTTACCAAACCCATATTAGTACTGTAAGTTTGAGAGAAAATACTCCACATAAAAAAAAATTGGTTAGATATGTATGTATCTAAAAAAAACACACACTTCTTTGCTAAAAAATTTGGTATTAGTTTGTGAGAATTTAAGGAGCCAATATTTTCCCCTCCATTTTTGGGGTGGGTGAAATGTGAAGTGAGGCTCGGGTTCCCTGCATTTACTTATGATTTTCTATAATTGCCTTTTGGCATTAGAATCTAATGTTGCATCATTTTCCATAATAAGGGTCATTTTAATACTTTATAGTTTTTTTAAAGGGCATATCCACCCAAAACTAAAATTAACCCACTACTGGCCCCGCTGAAAAGTGTTGATAAATCTTACCTTACATCTCTGCTCCAAATGGTTCTCTTGTAGTGATTTCCCAAAGTCCAGGAAAGTGAAGAGCAGGAGCCTGTCTGCCTGTGTAAAGGTCTCTGCCTATTCTGACCCCTCCGGGAGGTTTGCAGACATGCGCAGGGAGCAGATTCCCCCCTTCTATCTACTGCCTTCGCGCTTACTAAAAACCCCTTTTCTGTAGTGCAGCCTCCCCCCCTCCCAGCCCAACCGCATTTTTTTTAATATTTATATTTATAAATATCAGATTACTTACGAACCATCTTTCCAGCACCATTCTCCATGCCTTGCGGGCGGCCGCAGGGGTACTTCTTGGGTTTTGGTAGCCTCAGTGGAGCTGGTGTCACCAGATAGAAGACGCCGCCCAAGGGCTCTTTTAAGAGCCGATGGTGGTCCGGATCGAGCTGTGGGACCCCTTAAGCCCCAACCTTTGTTCAAGGCTACAAGAACCTTGTAAGGACCCAGGAGGGGGTCCCGGTTTCGAGCTGCAGGACCCCCGAATGTCCGGCCGGTTGTCAGCCGTTCAGCAATCCACAAATGGGCGATTTCGGGAATCTCCAACCATTCAGTGATTTTCGGAAGCGGCCGTTCGAGTTTTACCGAACATTCGAAATCGACCGTTCTAGGATTACCGAAAGCAGGCATCCACCCCTCCCGGGAGTTGTGGGAGTCTACCGGATTTTGGGGTGGTCTCTGCACACCGCGAGACCACCCCAAACTCCAACGACCCAAACTTACCTAGCAGCATTGCCTCCGGAACGCATTCTTTCGCTTGCCACGCCTATTCTGTGACGTATTTATGTCATTCTTCCCCTAACCACGCCTCTGTGGACATAAATTACGTCACATGTAGTGGCCTGCCCGTAGCCCCGCCCCCTTTGTGACGTCATTGCTGTCCGCCCTCCCTAGCCCCACACCTTTGTGACATCATTGTCGTCACGCCAGTCCACTCCGCCCAATTCTCCCAACCCTGCCTGGAAGCCAGATTCAGCAGGCACACATGTACACCCAATATATACTCACTGCCATGCTAAATGAAATAATACCAGTAGTACAAGAGGGATAGAAAAGGTCCTAATAATTCAATAATAAGTAATAATTAGAAACGAAAACATAAAAGATGGAAACATAGAAATAATAAGTGAATACCATGTATAATATAAATAAAAATGAATAAGTTCACAAGCAAATGTCTGCGAAAGCGGCACACGGAAACCGAAAGTAGCACACGTGTGCGCTACATCCAGTTTTTTATGCTGTTCCCCACGCACGGACATGTTTCCTAGACCATTTCCCTGGTCCCAGAGGCCTGTAAGGTAAGTTTACCCTGACATATTTTGGAAAGTTCATTCGAACTTTCCAAACTATTTACCCCCCATTGACTTTAAGGGTCCATTTTCGGACTTTCGAATTTTTTAGAAGTTCGAAAACAGATCGAGTAGTGTTGTCAGCCGGCGAGATGCAGGGGAATACAGGTGCCTTGACAGATTGCAGTCTGCAGAGGAATACTAACTACTGACTGAGTCTCTTCCTCGAGTGGAGTGAGTATGACTGACACAAATGGAGGAGGATGGGGGAGCGGGTGCTCGGTGGGATGTTGGCTTTAAAAAAAGTTTGCACTTATTTCTAAGTGTTCTCACTGTATGGGACCTTTACTGTCCTCACTGTATGGGACCTTTACCATCTGTTTCACTGTATGGGACCTTTACTGTCTGTTCTAACTGTATGGGACCTTTACTGTCTGTTTCACTGTATGGGACCTTTACTGCCTGTTCTCACTGTATAGGACCTTTACTGTCTGTTAACACTGTATGGGCCCTTTACTGTATGTTCTCACTGGCCCTTTACCATCTGTTCCCACTGTATGGGACCTTTACTATCGTTCTCACTGTATGGGACCTTTACTGTCTGTTCTAACTATATGGGACCTTTACTGTCTGTTCTCATTGTATGGAACCTTCACCATCTGTTCTCACTCTATGGACCTTTACCGTCGTTCTCAACTGTATGGGACCTTTACTGTTTTCCTAACAGTATGGGACCTTTACTGTCTGTTCTAACTGTATGGGACCTTTACTGTCTGTTCTCACTGTTGTGGCCTTTACAGTCTGTTCTCACTGTGTGGTACCTTACTGTCTGTTCTCACTGTATGGGACCTTCAGTGTCTGTTTTCACTGTATGGGACCTTTACTGTCTGTTCTCACTGTATAGGACCTTTACTGTCTGTTCTCACTGTATGGGACCTTTACTATCTGTTTTCACTGTATGGACTTTACTGTCTGTTCTCACTGTATGGGACCTTTACTGTCTGTTCTCACTGTATGTGGCCTTTAAGTCTGTTCTCACTGTGTGGTACCTACTGTCTGTTCTCACTGTATGGGACCTTCAGTGTCTGTTTTCATGTATGGGACCTTTACTGTCTGTCATCACTGTATAGGACCTTTACTGTCTGTTCTCACTGTATGGGACCTTTACTATCTGTTTTCACTGTATGGGACCTTTACTGTCTGTTCTCACTGTATGGGACCTTACTGTCGTTTTCACTGTGTGGGAACTTTTCTGTCTGTTCTCACTGTATGGGACCTTTACTGTCTATTTTCACTGTATGGGACTTTACTGTCTGTTCTCACTGTATGGGACCTTACTGTCGATTTTCACTGTATGGACCGTTATGTCTGTTCTCACTGTATGGGACCTTTACTGTTTTTCCTAACAGTATGGGACCTTTACTGTCTGTTCTAACTGTATGGGACCTTTACTGTCTGTTCTCACTGTATGTGGCCTTTACAGTCTGTTCTCACTGTGTGGTACCTTACTGTCTGTTCTCACTGTATGGGACCTTCAGTGTCTGTTTTCACTGTATGGGACCTTTACTGTCTGTTATCACTGTATAGGACCTTTACTGTCTGTTCTCACTGTATGGGACCTTTACTATCTGTTTTCACTGTATGGGGCCTTTACTGTCTGTTCTCACTGTATGGGACCTTTACTGTCTGTTTTCACTGTGTGGGACCTTTTCTGTCTGTTCTCACTGTATGGGACCTTTACTGTCTATTTTCACTGTATGGGACCTTTACTGTCTGTTCTCACTGTATGGGACCTTTACTGTCTGTTCTCACTGCATGGGACCTTTACTGTCTATTTTCACTGTATGGGACCTTTACTGTCTGTTCTCACTGTATGGGACCTTTACTGTCTGTTCTCACTGTATGGGACCTTTACTATCTGTTTTCACTGTATGGGACCTTTACTGTCTGTTCTCACTGTATGGGACCTTTACTGTCTGTTCTCACTGTATGGGACCTTTACTGCCTGTTCTCACTGTATGGGACCTTTACTGTCTGTTAACACTGTATGGGACCTTTACTGTATGTTCTCACTGGGCCCTTTACCATCTGTTCCCACTGTATGGGACCTTTACTATCTGTTCTCACTGTATGGGACCTTTACTGTCTGTTCTAACTATATGGGACCTTTACTGTCTGTTCTCATTGTATGGAACCTTTACCATCTGTTCTCACTCTATGGGACCTTTACCGTCTGTTCTCACTGTATGGGACCTTTACTGTTTTTCCTAACAGTATGGGACCTTTACTGTCTGTTCTAACTGTATGGGACCTTTACTGTCTGTTCTCACTGTATGTGGCCTTTACAGTCTGTTCTCACTGTGTGGTACCTTACTGTCTGTTCTCACTGTATGGGACCTTCAGTGTCTGTTTTCACTGTATGGGACCTTTACTCAAAACTTCTGGAAACGAAAAAGGCAAAATACACCAGGCAAAACCCGAATCTACAAATAACTGACCAGGGCACACAAATGTTAAATAAAGGGCATGTCCACCCTCCAACAAAATGTTTCTGTAAACAAAGAACCGTGCTAAGTTTAAAGTGTTCAAATCGACATCGCATCTCAGCCAATCACTGTCGCGGCTGCTGGTCGGGCCCCTTCTTGCTACTGTGCACGGAAAAGGCAGGAGACAACAGAAGGCAGCGAGGGATGAGGTTTTGGGGGTCTTCTATAACAGAAAATTGTTGTTGGAGGGTGTGACATGCATTTTAATTAGGTAATACATAGGCAATTTTAAAACCTTTTTTTGGTGCATTCCACTATCGAGAAATGCACAAATGCAATGACCCATGTTAACATGCGTTTGCAATGCAATTAGCACCTATGCATTACTGGAGAGCATGTAATTTGCATGCAATACGAAAAAATCACAAGCGCAGTACATGCACACGTCATGCACTGACACACATTTCTCACACACAGATATAAAACCGTGTGAGAGATGCACTATGTGGTCTAACCCGAAATCAATGTAAAAACCCTGCAGTTATGTTTATAATCACAAGCAAATTTTCTGCGATTTAAGATGTAATGGCTCCTTCCAGTAAGTTAAAGAACCTATTTCCAGGGTGGAAAAGTCCCAAAAAATGGATTACTTCCTCAAACTTTTGCTAAAAAAGTGTGTCGAAAGGGGAAAAAAACACAAAAGGCAAAATATTGTCGCTTAATAAATAGCCAAAATACACCCGTTTCAAAAATATGCCACACAGATTGTGTTTTGACATTTGATTGGTGCAACAACTGAGTTTAACATCAGTAGCTTTGGAAGGAATGTACTAAAAATGTGTCTATTTTTGTTGCCAGATGTCCTAGGCTTTAGGATCTCACAAACAACATACTGAGATATTGCTAAACTAGTCTCAGTAATAAAACACCTTGGATTTGCTCTAATATGGTAGGAACAATGGTAAGTATTTTCTAAGGTAGTAAAGTAGTTTTCGTGTTCTAAAATAAAAGCACGTCTAACGCCATAAACTTGTGATTTTTAAGTGTTCAATTATTTAAATTAACGATATAACATACAGCTGATAAAACACTTTCAAAACATAAAGAATGCCTGGGAGTTCAACTTTTTTGGTATTGCAAAGTATATAATTCTTTATGTAATAAAAAAGAAAACAGTCAGAAACAGCAAAGTAAAGTAGATGTAAAAAAACATTGTATTTTATTTATTCACATACGCAATCCTGGTTGTGCAGTATTGGGATATTCATTTATTATACAATCATACATGGCTGATGCTTGCCCATTTTTTCCCCTATCAACCTGATAGTAAGTTTTTAATACCAGTCTACAACTTTGTCCACCTGCATTGTACAGTATTGCTCAACACTCTAACAGCAGTGAATAAATGGATTGCAATTTGTTTTTCTGCATGTACCTACCTTTTCTGATCGTTCTGTTTCATTATTAAGTAATTATAGTTTTGTAATACCCAATGCGAGATTGTCAACAGTTGAACTGCCAAGCATTTGTTTCTTTTCAAATATTGTTTTATTAGCTGTATGTTAAAAATGTTAATAAATAAATAAAATATTTCAGATACACCAAAAAGAGTGGTATCATGGACTAATTGTGTGTCTTTATATTGAGCTGTGGATATTAGTTGAAGAAAATCTGAGTTCAAAAGTTTGCGCCATCAACAGGGCCACAAAGCATAGTAAAAAGTCCTTTCCTTCCACACAACAGGATACAGATGCTAGTTTGGAATCTAAATAAGTATCAGTTCTGTATCTTGTGGTTACTTGATGATATCAGAATGAATACACTGTTCTGCTAGTCTAGGATTTAACTTGAATCCTCTCTTTTCATCTTAACACATCAACAGTGTTGCTGTCATTGTTTTCATACTATTGCTACAATTCAAAACTTCCTTTCACAACTATCACTTCTGGCCTATTGCACACTATGTACTAACTGGCCTTCCAGTTTCCCATCTTGTCTTCTTTAGTCCATATTAGGTTCTTCTGATCATGAATGCATGTCATCCCTGCCCCAGCCAATTAGTTGTCTCACTATCAACAACATATGCTTACAAAATCCCTTTTTTAAAGCTTGATCTGCTTTACCTCACTTAAATTTCTTTTCCTGTTTCTCTATATTTTTTTATTTATTTAATGGACATACTCTGCTCTCCTGACCAAGCATCTCTTGTATAAACTCCCTTGACAAACTGCCTTCTTCTTTAAACTTATCTTGCTTGGTCCCCACTCGGTAGATTCTATACCTCTCTTGTATAAAAAAAACATGAACCTGCCAGATCATCAATGTCCCCGACCAACTATTATATACAAGGCGTGTCTTAATAACATCATATTATAATATTTGTGTTTCAAGAGACACATAATTCTTTTTACTAAAAATAAGTCATGTTCCAAAAAGACAATAAGAAGATAAACCCATTAGTAATCACGTTTTTTACGTTTGATATGTTTGCACATTGTAAGCCAATCATGTTTTACTTTTCCTCAAAAGAAGTTTAAAGGGGTAATTTCTACTTTTTGGGAGGAGGTATTTTTACCATAGGTATTTCTATTTTAAGTGCATGGTTTGTGTACTTTGTCCACCGCTCCACACCATGCTAAAAAAAAAAAACAATAAATAACTGTATTTCAACAACTAAAGGTTTGGCTAATGATTACTATATCCGCTGTTCAGGAATATGGAGCAAATAATCAGGTAAAGCAATTATTATTCTATTGGCTGCCTGCGTGAGATGCATTTACGAAGTGTTCTCCCCAGAATTTTTTTTCCAGCCCAGTGGCATTAAAAGTAGCCGGGTGGGACGAGACAGGAAAATTTGGTGGTGGAAAAAATTGAATATGAACTATTTTTACTAGTTAATTATTACTTTTTTTCAATTACTTTAGGTTTGACATGGCCTTTAAACTCGTGCAGTATAACTTCATTAAAACAAATACAGGCTTCTTCTATTTTCTAATGGGAAATACTGAACAACCTGAATCATGCTCATTATACAGGTCAGGAATCTCGTCCCACTAGATGTTTGAAAACTATGACTGCCAGCATTCCTTGGTTGTAGAATGCAGGGAGTTGTAGTTCCCTTCTGAAGGTAACCCAGATGTAACTGGCAAACACAACCGCAGTGCGTTGCAGTTTGCTGTTCCATCCTTTTGTGGCCTTGGAGATCTTTGCAAAAGCTAGTTAAATGTGCTAATATAACACGCAAGTTTAAAAAAGGGGTCTTGACCAGGCAAAATTCTTTGTTAAATCACAAGTGTTCTTTCAAAGATTTTTTTTAGCCGGTGGCATGAAAAAGTAGCCGGGTGGGGCCCCCTGGCTAAAAGACCCTAGGGAGAAAACTGCATAATATCGTAAAGTTACCTAAGGAGCCACAGTGTGTACCCACAATGCAGCAGCAGTGTCCCTATATAGAAGCTCCTATCTGTAATACCTAACTTAGGGCTAGGCCACACTAGTGTGTTTTAACGTGCAATCCGATCACCCATTAAAGTGTATGCTAGTGTTGCTTTGCAATCTGGTTTTGTGAACATGCAATCACATTTTTTTGCGAGTACGCACTTTTCCCCGCAATACCGCCTTGCCTGGTGTTGCCTCAGGATTAAAGAGTGATCCTAAAATGTCATCCACCACCTGTGTAACATAAGACAGGTATTTTATTACGGTATCTCTTCTGGAGGCAGGTTCCAGTCTTATCCCCTCCCTGCCAAACACCAGAGATTGATTATGATCAAATAGGGCATCAGGCAAAGCTGGCCTTTGGGGTCCCCTTGTTCTCATATTGTATTATAACATCAGGGGGGCCCTGATGTTTACTGGGCCCTACACAGTTGCCTAGGTTGCCTTAATGGTTAATCCTGCTCTGTGGAAAACACACACACCTATCTCCTTATGACCCTATCCTAATATTCAATCCTTCATACTAGACCCCCCACCCCATTACAATCCTGTATGACAGGACCCCCATACTATCCTTGACAGGAACCCCCACCACACTTAAATCCTCATGATAGGACCCCCCATTAACATTCTATATGACAGTACCCCCCCAATTACTATCCTACTAACACCCCCCTACCTCATTTTCTATCCTTTATGACAGGGCCCCCAATTACAATCCTGTATAACAGGACCTCCACCCCCACACTTACTATCCTGTAGCAGGACCCCCCCATCCTGTATGCAGGACCCCCATTACTACCCTGTATGACAAGACCCCCCCCCCATTACTACCCTGTGTATGACAAGACCTCCCCCATTACTACCCTGTATGACAAGACCCCCCATTACTACCCTATGGGTGACATATGTAAGTAGCAGATACGGGTGACTACGTAATAGCAGCAGATACGGGGACTACGTAATAGCAGCAGATACGGGTGACATACGTAATAGCATCAGATACGGGTGACACGCATGCAGTATAGTGACATCTATAGCAGCAGATACGGGTGACATACGTAATAGCACAGATACGGGTGACATACGTAATAGCAGCAGATACGGGTGACATACGTAATAGCAGCAGATACGGGTGACATACGTAATAGCAGCAGATACGGGTGACATACGTAATAGCAGCAGATACGATGACATACGTAATAGCAGCAGATACGGGTGACATACGTAATAGCAGCAGATACGGGTGACATACTATAGCAGCAGATACGGGTGACATACGTAATAGCAGCAGATACGGGTGACATACGCATAGCAGCAGATACGGGTGACATACGCAATAGCAGCAGATACGGGTGACATACGCAATAGCAGCAGATACGGGTGACATCTAATAGCACAGATACGTTGACATACGTATAGCAGCAGATACGGGTGACATACGTAATAGCAGCAGATACGATCACATACGTAATAGCAGCAGATACGGGTGACATACGTAATAGCAGCAGATACGGGTGACATACGTAATAGCAGCAGATACGGGTGACATACGTAATAGCAGCAGATACGGGTGACCACGTAATACAGCAGATACGGTGACTACGTAATAGCAGCAGATACGGGTGACAAACGTAATAGCAGCAGATACGGGTGACAAACGTAATAGCAGCAGATACGGGTGACAAACGTAATAGCAGCAGATACGGGTGACATACGTAATAGCGGTATATACGGGTGGCATGAATAGTACATACGGTCATGAGCGTATAGGTGCATATGTATAGCGGTACATACGGTGGCATATGTAATAGCGGTACATACGGTTGCATAGTAATCGTACATACGGGTGGCATATGTAATAGCGGTAATCGGGTGACATATGTATAGCGGTACATACGGGTGGCATATGTAATAGCGGTACATTACGGGTGGCATATTGTAATACGGTACATACGGGTGGCATATGTAATAGCGGTACATACGGGTGGCATATGTAATAGCAGTACATACGGGTGGCATATGTAATAGCAGTAACATACGGTGGCATATGTAATACAGTAACATACGGGTGGCATATGTAATAGCAGTACATCCGGGTGGCATATGTAATGCAGTACATACGGGTGGCATAGTGTAATAGCAGTACATACGGGTGGCATTTTAATGTCATTACACGGTGGCATATGTAACAGCAGTACATACGGTGGCATAGTACGCAGTACATACGGGTGACATATGTAACAGCAGTACATACGGGTGACATATGTAATCATACATACGGTGTACATATGTAGTAGCAGTACATACGGGTGACATATGTAGTAGCAGTACATACGGGTGACATATGTAGTAGCAGTACTATACGGTGACATATGTATGCACTACTAACGGGTGACATATGTAGTAGCACTACATACGGGTGACATATGTAGTGCCACTACATACGGGTGACTATGTAGTAGCACTACATACGGGTGAACATGTAGTAGCACTACATACGGGTGACACATGTAGTAGCAATACATACGGTGACACATGTAGTAGCAGTACATAGGTGACACATGTAAGCAGTATATACAGGTGATATATGTAATAGCATTACATACAGTGATTATGTTCTCACCTTGCTTATAGCCAGGAGACTGTACACCACTAAGTAGCCCTTGGGGTTGTTCCATGGCTTTAGGCACTGGGGGTGACCCTCCCCACCCACATGGTCCCTCCCTATATCTTCCCCTCCGCACTGCACTTCCCCGCTCCCCTCGCTGGGCTCTTTTTCTCCTTAGTCAATCCGGAACCACCAATTCTCCAGCGCAGTGAAACTCGGGTTATCGACTCCGTCTCCCATCACATAAACTTCACAGTTCATCCGGGTCTCTTATTATAGAATCGCTGTCCCAGTGCCGGGCTATCCGCGACTTGCCATGTCTTCCCTCTCCCGCTCTGGCCAATTGAAGTAAAACATCCTTGTCCTCTGACATGAACCCAACTCGCTCTCTTCCTAAATCTTCACCTGCCAACCTATGGCCACGCCTCTCTCTCTCCCTTCCTAAACTTCTTCACCGAATGCTGGTCACATGGTTACGCGGTAACGCCCCCTCTCCAGGATCTCCAGGATGAAGGACTCTTCTGATTGGCTGATTTAGGTTTTGGACACACCCCTTCTCTCCATTAGATTATTGTAGAGGCAGCGTTACCTTGCCTGTGTCTGAGGAAAGCTACATTATGTCTGTTTTAGATTACTATAAATAGGTTTGTGTATCTTTAAGTTCATTTGGAAATTATCCTATTTTTATTATGGCAAGTCCACCCCCATTAGCCCCACTTATAATTACATTAATGGGCCACCAAGACTCACCTTGTGTCCACCACCTCTGAAGCAAGTTATTCCTCCAAATCTCAACTGGGCTTTTCCTGATCTGGTGAGCCCCTTCCGTGCAGCTGCTGTCCCCGGACTGAGACCATAAGGACACTATAGAGGTCCTGTATAGAGAGACTTTGGAAACATTTATCCACAGTAATCGCTGGATGGAGATTATGGTCAATTAAATGAGAAAAGACCCCCTTTTGTAAAATGATGTATTGGTGCTGAGTATCCCCTTTAAAGCCAATGAAACCTGTAAAACGTATGGTTAAAAGGCAGTTTTTAGTAGTATTGATCATAGACGGTGTTTCCTAGAGTTTTTAAACACCTGAAACAACTTTAAAATGCCACCTATCCGCAGACGGGTGGTTGCATGTGAAGGGGCGTGGCTTCATCAGGGAACATGGCGTGGCTTTGTGAGTGTGGGAATAGTGGGGTGACTTAATACTGATTAGTGTACTGGAGGCGACTTAACACTGTGGAGAACTGAGAGCTAACTTAACACTGATTGGTGGATGCTGCTGAAATGCGGTATTGCAGGAAGGAGGGATTTTTTTAACTGCCACCTTTCAAGTGTTCTGCAGGGGGTGAGCCCTGGGCAAATGTTTCAGTTTACTATCTATGATAGGGGCACCCCTGATTCAAGACAGTAGCATTGTTATAACCAGTCAGTAAATTGTCACATGAAAGCTCACTGGGCAAGGTATCATTGTGTATCCTGGTATTGCTGGAAATCAACTCATTACTTTGTGTACATATATGCATGCCCTCTGTATAATATGCACTAACCTTGTATGTAACATGTATGACTGTAATTGCTATAGAAACACAATATAACATCTATATAAATCTGTATATATAATTATTGTTATTATGGGTTTATACAATAGTCCAGGTTTTTGCAGCACTCAACGATGTAACTGTGTTCTAACGTGTACTTTAATAATTTTATTTTTATAAAGAGTGCTGCAAAACCTGGACTATTTTTTCTATTTGAATTTGAGGCTGCAGTTTTCCCTCACCTGTGCGTGCACCTTATACACACACTTCTCTAAGGCAAGGCAGCTAACACGGCTTATGCTCACAATACACTAGCCCAATGGGGACGTTCAACATAAAATTCTTTAAAGGACATGTAATCCCATTTTTTTTCTACCTATGTCTTTCTTGTCAATTATAAATAGTAGATTTTATCATTTCCCCAGTCCTTCTCCTCTTGGAATTCAGTCAGCCTATTCTACCTCTCATTCTACAAATGTTTGAAAATTACAATTCCCAGAAATCTGTATAGACAAAGGAAAGATCATTCCATATAAAGTATATACGGAACAATCTTTACTGTGTGTTTTCCAAACCGGGCAAATTCACGGTCAGATTCCAATGGAATCTGATGTGAATTTGCCAACCTCATGTGTATGTCACGTGTGCACTATGTAAAACCTTTAATACAGTGTCCTACATTGCTTTCTTGTGAACATATTCCTTTTGGTCAGGAAAGATGAGAATATGCAAAGATCTATTTAATGTCCCCAGAACAAATTTACAAATCACTTAGCAAAAAGGGGTAAGGATAGCCAACAGTAAATTATTTCTTGGACATTCAATGCTCAACCCTCCTGTAGATCTCAAGACAATGGATTTGATTGCTGGCATGCAATGCACTGTATAATACCTTAACGGACACCTATTATTTATTAACTTGTCCACTGTACTTGCATATTTAACGATCCTGAGTTATGCATAGCTTATCTATTAAAAAGCATACCTGCATAAAAACCTCAGTGATTACTATGTAGCTGACCATGCTGTGATTTTCCCTAAAGCTGGGTGCATAGAGGACTGCACAATCTTCCATGGTTTTCGGACATGTCTGATTGCCCATTCATCTGATTGTGACAAACAAACTTTCGGTTGCACCCATGCAATTTTTTCAGCTCGATCGATCTATACATTGAACTATCGGTCAATCGGGACCAATAATTGCATGGTGGGTACACAGGGCTGGTGTACACTGTAAGATTTGTCCTGGGCGAGCATTCACCACTATCGACCGGTCACCAGGATGAATTAGAGTCGGTTGCGGGGAAAGTTTGCGAGCTGATCACATTGTTTTCATTGGAGACCACATGATTGCTTTGATTTACAGACATCTGATTTGGACGAAAGGACGACACATGGGTCACAAGCAAACCCAAAATGACCATAGTATTTTTGCCCAAATGACCAATATATAAAAAATCTCCTGGTCGGCTCAAAACATCTGCTCTTGTGTACCAGCCTAAGTAGCAGTATCATAAGAGGTTTGAATAACCACCAGTGGCATTTGTTTCATTCAAATTCAAGATTGGTGTGTATATTTGCCAATTATGGATTTCCTTGTTTACTATTTAAAAATAGATTGCTCCATTCCGAAAACATTTTTAGCGACACTTCACGAGACAGTGACACAATAGTTTTGTTATTATGCTGCATATGCACATATTCTATATGAATAACTGGATTCTAAAAAAAATATACATTCTCAGGGAGATTCATCTATAGCTGCCCTTGCCTCGGGTGATCTCAACACAGGTAAGTATTTATGGTATTATTTAAATCATGGCCAGACCGAGTGCCCACACACTAAATCATCGTCGCCTGAAACAGACTTTTATTATGCATCATGCATTTGTAGGCCTGTACAAGGTCAGTCTGTGCCATTTCGATTGTTATGTTCCTTCAATTCAATAGACTGTGTTAGCTGCTAATGCTAGCCATAGTAGCCAAACACGAGCCAAAGTTTTCCGATTGGATTTTCAATCCCCCCAAACTATCAGTATTCCCCTCCTTGCATCACCAATCTTCTGAAGATTTCTGCTTCAAAATTGCAAAGGGTAATTTTTGGGAGATAGTAGATGGCAAAAAAAAAAACTTTCGCCTGATCTTCGTTTTTTTGATGACAAGATCAATATCGCCGAAATGCAGAAATGTTTTTAATTGATCAAAATATTGAGTGCCGTGTATGGGGGGCTTAAATTTGCTGTAACTAAACAGATGTTAACATTTTACTGGTTTGCTGCAGTTACATAGATCTATAATCTGCATAATAAACTTTTGATTAAACTTTGCACCTCATATTACATTAGGAACATAGAGGGCCATATAAATAAAATGATGGTGCTCTATTAGCTTAGTACAAACCAATTTGTATAATTTGCACTGTTAGGCCGAGGCCATACTACAACGCACCAAATTGCACACCACAATCACGAGTGTTATCGCACGCGATTGTTGTGTACGTTTTGCGTTTTGTACATGCGGTTTTTCCGTTTTCCGACATGGAAACGCATGAGTTGACGCACCAAAATGGTGAACGCATGCATTACCAAACCGCAAACAGACGCGCAATCGTATGCCGCATCGGAAATCGCGCTCCCGCCAAAAAACACGGGTGCAAATGCTCGAAAAAACGCCCCAGTGTTTTCACCCTTTCAGACTATGCCACAAATTTGGGATATTGGAAGCCACACAGTAAAGGCAATAGAAGGTTAAAATATGAACAGTTAAGAAACAATATGAGAGTCCAACATAAGGGGTCCTGCAACAGAAATTTCTGTTGGAAAAAAAAAATTGAACTAATATAAAGAGAAAAGCCTTGTCCGCCATTATCTAAAAGGAGAACTTTATATTCAGTTTGAGGGCATTTGCAGGGTTTACTTTGTGCAGTTAAATGATACAAAGCTATGACTATACTACTTGCCTAACTTCCTGCAAATACACCAACGTGTGCTTATGAATTTTTTTTCCAAATAAACCTAATGCAGCTAAACCATATTTAAGGGGAAGTTGTTCAGTGATGTTACACACAAGGAAATGGTTTACTAGAGATATTGCCTAATCCATTCTGCTAATAATGTACCTTTCTGTTGGCAGTAACTTTTTCCTTTTAAGAAGGAAATCAATTTCATACAATTCAGAGCAACTTAGATATCCTTGTTTTTATAAAAGCAACTGTTGTCATTGATATCACCTTTTATATCAATCAAAAGCAATTTGATATCATACAATTCATTTTGTACAGGTTTCAGTTTCTTAAAGGGCATCTATACCGAAAAATAGGTTATTTAAATTGACCGTAACTGGAAACTATAATTCTTCCCAACCACCACTGTATCATTTTTTTTTTTTGTTGATCTGTCCCTTGTTTTCTTAGATATCCAATCTAAAACTTCTTATATTTCAGCTGTCAATAAAGTTCTGTCTTTAAGTTTCTTCGCTCTCAAAATCTATTCTTCTTTGAGTAGTTTTACTGTACTGGAATGGAGACAGAGTTTTTGACAGTTGGAATGCTGTATGTGTGCAGGCTTGACAGTTGGTTTGTGGGGATAAAGTCAGGTCGGATGGAAGTGGGAGTGGTTAAAAGAGGGAGGGGGGATACTGCTCCTAAACAAAATGTGTACTGGATTGAAGGCATGCAAACCAGAGTAAGTGCTACTTACATTTATTCAATTATAGATTAGGATGAGGCAAAGTCATTTTTTCAGTATAGTGTCCCTTTAATAACTGCACAGACAATTAAAAGTTTTTTTTTCTGCCTTTAATTTAATTCTTTGATTTTATGGGGAGTATAAATTCTTGCTTATTAACCAATTTGCTTATGTAACTATGAGTATTTAAGGTGTTTAGTGTGGCTCAGCTTTTATGTGGAAGAAAGTTGGTAACAAATCTTCTCTATGTTATTATAGGGGGAGGCTCATCCCCATCTAACCAATGCAGTTATAGAGACCTATAAATGGAACAGTTCAAACTTATGGGTATACTCTGGAGTACTGAGAATAACAACACACACACCAAGCTCAGAGGCATCAACCTCAAACTGACATCAAATAAACAAAACAGGTAACTTCCTTTAATTTCTTAAAGGGCATGTCCCACCCTTAAAATAACTAAAATCTGATTATTTGTAAGCTGCCTGTCCCCAATTCCAACTGATTTATTCAGCACATTATTAGATATAATGTATTACTAACCAGATATTTAAGGATCATTATGCCCAATTCTGGGAGAGGAAGCCAGCTCCTCCTTCCATGTAGTTAATCAAGGCTCCTTCCCCTGCTGCCTCCTCTGCACATGCTCAGTTCCTAAAGCTTATTGAGCAGGGAGAGGAGGTAGAAAGGCAGAAACAAGGCAATATTTATCATTAAATGTCGGGTTAGAAATGCATGTGATTAGTGATTGAAATATCAATTAGGGTTAGGGGCAAATAAGTGTCGATCTCCCCATTTTTTGTTTTTAAGGGTGGGCATGACCTTTTAAAAGTACACAAGCTTGCTATGGCCAATGTGAGGATCAGCTCCCTTACCTGTCAGATTAGTGAGTTGCCCACACAGAGAATAATATATAGTGCCCCACACAGAAATGTAAAATAAGTGAGAGGTCCAGGACTGCTCATCCACCTGTGCGCCGGGTTCCTTCTCTCCTCCCATGCATCAAGATGTCCCAATAGGGGGAATAGGCTTTCACGCAAGCTTAAGAGTGCGGGATGTTATCGGGAATGATTTTCCATGATGCCCTTTCCCTTTCAATTTCCCCAGGGCTTCAAATAACCACTGAAATAACATTAATAAACACTGCATCCAATTTACTACTTACCAAACCCATATTAGTACTGTAAGTTTGAGAGAAAATACTCCACATTAAAAAAAAATTGGTTAGATATGTATGTCATCTAAAAAAAACACACACTTCTTTGCTAAAAAATTTGGTATTAGTTTGTGAGAATTTAAGGAGCCAATATTTTCCCCTCCATTTTTTGGGGTGAAATGTGAAGTGAGGCTCGGGTTCCCTGCATTTACTTTTATGATTTTCTATAATTGCCTTTTGGCATTAGAATCTAATGTTGCATCATTTTCCATAATAAGGGTCATTTTAATACTTTATAGTTTTTTTAAAGGGCATATCCCCCCAAAACTAAAATTTAACCCCTACTACTGGCCCCGCTGAAAAGTGTTGATAAATCCTTACCTTACATCTCTGCTCCAAATGGTTCTCTTGTAGTGATTTCCCAAAGTCCAGGAAAGTGAAGAGCAGGAGCCTGTCTGCCTGTTTAAAGGTCTCTGCCTATTCTGACCCCTCCGGGAGGTTTGCAGACTGCGCAGGAGCAGATTCCCCCCTTCTATCTACTGCTGCCTTCGCGCTTACTAAAACCCCCTTTTCTGTAGTGCAGCCTCCCCCCCTCCCACCCCAACCGCATTTTCATTTTTAATATTATATTTATAAATATTCAGATTACTTACGAACCATCTTTCCAGCACCATTCTCCATGCCTTGCAGGGCGGCCGCAGGGGTATCTT
This sequence comes from Hymenochirus boettgeri, assembly GCA_019447015.1. NCBI lineage: Eukaryota > Metazoa > Chordata > Amphibia > Anura > Pipidae > Hymenochirus > Hymenochirus boettgeri. The sequence goes on along the minus strand of JAACNH010004702.1, from coordinate 3,952 downwards.
CTGGGTTTGGTAGCCTCAGTGGAGCTGGTGTCACCAGATAAAGACCGCCCAAGGCTCTTTTAAGAGCCGATGTGGTCCCGGATCGAGCTGTGGGACCCCTTAGCCCCAACCTTTGTTCAAGGCTACAAGGACCTTGTAAGGACCCAGGAGGGGGTCCCGGTTTCGAGCTGCAGGACCCCCGAATGTCCGGCCGGTTGTCAGCCGTTCACAATCCACAAATGGGCGATTTCGGGAATCTCCAACCATTCAGTGATTTTCGGAAGCGGCCGTTCGAGTTTTACCGAACATTCGAAAATCGACCGTTCTAGGATTACCGAAAGCAGGCATCCCACCCCTCCCGGAGTTGTGGGAGTCTACCGATTTTGGGGTGGTCTCCTGCACACCCGCGAGACCACCCCAAACTCCAACGACCCAAACTTACCTAGCAGCATTGCCTCCGGAACGCATTTTTTCGCTTGCCACGCCTATCGTGACGTATTAGTCATTCTTTTTTTCCCCTAACCACGCCTCTTCTGTGACATAAATTACGTCACATGTATTGGCCTGCCCGTAGCCCCGCCCCCTTTGTGACGTCATTGCTGTCCGCCCTCCCTAGCCCCACACCCTTTGTGACATCATTGTCGTCACGCCAGTCCACTCCGCCCAATTCTCCCAACCCTGCCTGAAGCCAGATTCAGCAGGCACACATGTACACCCACATATATACTACCACTGCCATGCTAAATAGAAATAATACAGTAGTACAAAGAGGATAGAAAAGGTCCTAATAATTCTAAATAAGTAATAATTAGAAACGAAACATAAAAGATGGAAACATAAATATTAAGTGAATACCATGTATAATATAAAATAAAAATGAATAAGTTCACAAGCAAATGTCTGCGAAGCGCACACGGAAACCAAAGTAGCACACGTGTGCGCTACATCCAGTTTTTATGCTGTTCCCCACGCACGGACTGTTTCCTAGACCATTTCCCTGGTCCCAGAGGCCTGTAAGGTAAGTTTACCCTGACATATTTTGGAAAGTTCATTCGAACTTTCCAAACTATTTACCCCCCATTGACTTTAATGGGTCCATTTCGGACTTTCGAATTTTTTAGAAGTTCGAAAACAGATCGAGTAGTGTTGTCAGCCGGCAGAGATGCAGGGGAATACAGGTGCCTTGACAGATTGCAGTCTGCAGAGGAATACTAACTACTGACTGAGTCTCTCCTTCCTCGAGTGGAGTGAGTATGACTGACACAAAAGGAGGAGGATGGGGGAGCGGTTGCTCGGTGGGATGTTGGCTTTAAAAAAAAGTTTGCACTTATTTCTAAGTGTTCTCACTGTATGGGACCTTTACTGTCCTCACTGTATGGGACCTTTACCATCTGTTCTCACTGTATGGGACCTTTACTGTCGTGTCTAACTGTATGGGACCTTTACTGTCTGTTCTCACTGTTGGGCCCTTTACTGCCTGTTTCTCACTGTATAGGACCTTTACTGTCTGTTAACACTGTATGGGCCCTTTACTGTATGTTCTCACTGGGCCTTTACCATCTGTTCCCACTGTATGGGACCTTTACTATCTGTTCTCACTGTAGGGACCTTTACTGTCTGTTCTAACTATTGGGACCTTTACTGTCTGTTTCTCATGTATGGAACCTTCACCATCTGTTCTCACTCTATGGACCTTTACCGTCTGTTCTCACTGTATGGGACCTTTACTGTTTTTCCTAACAGTATGGGACCTTTACTGTCTGTTCTAACTGTATGGGACCTTTACTGCTTTTTCTCACTGTATGTGGCCTTTACAGTCTGTCTCCTCACTGTGTGGTACCTTACTGTCTGTTCTCACTGTATGGGACCTTCAGTGTCTGTTTTCACTGTATGGGACCTTTACTGTCTGTTCTCACTGTATAGGACCTTTCTGTCGTTTCTCACTGTATGGGACCTTTACATCTGTTTTTCACTGTATGGGACCTTTACTGTCTGTTCTCACTGTATGGACCTTTACTGTCTGTTCTCACTGTATGTGGCCTTTACATCTGTTCTCACTGTGTGGTACCTTACTGTCCTGTTCTCACTGTATGGGACCTTCAGTGTCTGTTTTCATCCTGTATGGGACCTTTACTGTCTGTTCTCACTGTTATGACCTTTACTGTCTGTTCCACTGTAGGGACCTTTACTATCTGTTTTCACTGTATGGACCTTTACTGTCTGTTCTCACTGTATGGGACCTTTACTGTCTGTTTTACTGTGTGGGACCTTTCTGTCTGTTCTCACTGTATGGGACCTTTACTGTCTATTTTCACTGTATGGGACCTTTACTGTCTGTTCTCACTGCATGGGACCTTTACTGTCTATTTTCACTGTATGGGACCTTTACTGTCTGTTTCTCACTGTAGGGACCTTTACTGTCTGTTCTCACTGTATGGGACCTTTACTGTTTTTCCAACAGTATGGGACCTTTACTGTCTGTTCTAACTGTATGGGACCTTTACTGACTGTTCTCCACTGTATGTGGCCTTTACAGTCTGTTCTCACTGTGGGTACCTTAACTGTCTGTTCTCACTGTATGGGACCTTCAGTGTCTGTTTTCACACTGTATGGGACCTTAACTGTCTGTTATCACTGAAGGACCTTTACTGTCTGTTCTCACTGTATGGGACCTTTACTATCTGTTTTCACTGTATGGGGCCTTTACTGTCGTTCTCACTGTATGGGACCTTTACTGTCTGTTTTCACTGTGTGGGACCTTTTCTGTCTGTTCTCACTGTATGGGACCTTTACTGTCTATTTTCACTGTATGGGACCTTTACTGTCTGTTCTCACGTATGGGACCTTTACTGTCTGTTCTCTCACTGCATGGGACTTTACTATCTGTTTTCACTGTATGGGACCTTTACTGTCTGTTTCTCACTGTATGGGACTTTACTGTCTGTTCTCACTGTATGGACCTTTACTGCCTGTTCTCACTGTATGGGACCTTTACTGTCTGTTAACACTGTATGGACCTTTACTGTTGTTCTCACTGGGCCCTTAACCATCTGTTTCCCACTGTATGGGACCTTTACTATCTGTTCTCACTGTATGGGACCTTTACTGTCTGTTCTAACTATATGGGACCTTTACTGTCTGTTCTCATTGTATGGAACCTTTACCATCTGTTCTCACTCTATGGGACCTTTACCGTCTTTTCTCAGGTATGGGACCTTTACTGTTTTTCCTAACGTATGGGACCTTTACTGTCTGTTCTAACTGTATGGGACCTTTACTGTCTGTTCTCACTGTATTTGGCCTTTACAGTCTGTTCTCACTGTGTGGTCCCTTACTGTCTGTCGTTCTACTGTATGGGACCTCAGTGTCGTTTTCACTGTATGGGACCTTTACTGTCTGTTCTCACTTAAGGACCTTTACTGTCTGTTCTCACTGTATGGGACCTTACTATCTGTTTTCACTGTATGGGACCTTTACTGTCTGTTTTCACTGCATGGGACCTTTACTTACTGTCTGTTTTCACTGTGTGGGACCTTTCTGTCTGTTCTCACTGTATGGGACCTTTACTGTCTATTTTCACTGTATGGGACCTTTACTGTCTGTTCTCATGTAGGGACCTTTACTGTCTGTTCCACTGCATGGGACCTTTACTATCTGTTTTCACTGTATGGACCTTTACTGTCTGTTCTCACTGTATGGGACCTTTCCTGTCTGTTCTCACTGTATGGGACCTTTACTGTCTGTTCTCACTCTGTATGGGACCTTTAATGTTTTTTCCTAACGTATGGGACCTTTACTGTCTGTTCTAACTGTATGGGACCTTTACTGACTGTTCTCACTGTATGTGGCCTTACATTCTGTTCTCACTGTGTGGTACCTTACTGTCTGTTCTCACTGTATGGGACCTTCAGTGTCTGTTTTCACTGTAGGGGACCTTTACTGCTGTTATCACTGTTATACTTACTTTCTGTTT
>JAACNH010004701.1:0-23067 GCA_019447015.1 Hymenochirus boettgeri | reverse complement strand
AAATTTCTGCTATAATGCCCTTATTCATTGACCCCCATTTGGGGCCATCTCTCTGTAGGAGATTTATACGAGGGGGATTTTTTTTTTACACATTGAATTGTGTTTTTTCTTGTATTGTTTCGAAAATGCATTTCTAGAAATATTGGCACCCAAATTCTGGATAAAACAAAGGAAGTTTTTGCATTTACTTTTTTTTAAATGTTACATTTTTTCATGTACAAGCTGGTTGAATTTACTTGCTGAACTTGCACTTTTGCATTGCCTCAGTTTAACATTGAATAATTACTGGCCATTTCTTTGTGTTTACCCATGGATGTGGCATACCATTTATTCAGGTACAGTAGCTACATAGTTCCATAGTTCATATTGTCTTGAAACCAGGCAATAGTCTTTTAATTCAACAACCGGCCTCCCCAATCCAACATCCAATTGTAAAGTAAAGTTTTTGCACTATTATGTAGCGCAAAACTTTATGCCATTGAATAGAGGGGCACTAGCCGGCGCACTTAAATGTCAAGATCCCGCAATGTACAAAATCTTGCACAGGGATTTTTAAATCGCGGGAGCTCGGGAAGGTGGGCTGCGTCGGACGAAATTATTGCATCGTCCCCCAAGAATATTGTCTCCCAAGTCCTACTGAGTCAATTCCAAACACTGTTCCATTAAGAATATAACTAGTGTTCATTTTGTTTTTTGCCAAATGAATAACTTTGCATTTATCAACAATAAACTTAATTTTGCATTTTCTAGTCCAATCCCCAAGTCTATTTATGTCTGTTTGAAGCAGTTTGTAAGTCTGTTTGTGTAAGTGTGCACGCGCACAAAAACCCTGCAGACATGTGCACAGAGGTTAAAGTTGTGTGCACACAAAAAAATCTGATGGAATATAAGCACGCTTTATGTAGTGCACACAGGCATTTTGTATGCTCAGCAAAAGAACTCTATAATATATTAAAGTATATTAAGGGATTAAGATGGCCACTATAATAAATGTATAATGTGTGATGTCATTCCTGTCTATGATCTATAAATAGTATGGGCCTTGTTTGGCCAATTATTCTTTTGTTCTCAAGCCTGATGAAGGGTAAAATGGACCCGAAACGTTGCTACTATGAGATATTTGATTATACGAAATATAATTAACATTGCAAAAATTTGATTGCTGCTTCTTTCTTGTTGTTTGGATAAAATTGGGGATTCGCTCCCCACTTTGGAGATTTGCACCAATGTGTATTTAACCAAATTAAGGTGTGCTGCTACATTTTGGAATTGTGTATATATATATATATATATATATATATATATATATATATATATATGACACAGAATTGTTTCAATTAGGGAACATTGTTTGTAAAGCGGTGGCATCTTGCACTGTGCAATTTAATATCATGAGCAATCACTGGGAAAGAATCTCTCAAGAAGCCATTTTCTGAAAGCCACCAATGGGAATCACGCTCCTTGCAGAGTTAGTACTAATATGGATAACACATTTGGGTCATGCTCAGCCCACACCCCAGTAATTTTTTCCACCCAAACCACCAGAATGTTGAGCCTTGTGTGTTTGTTTGTAAAAGGGTAAAAACACAAAAACAAAACAACAGCATTTTGAAACATATTTCCAACCAAAAATACAATCAAATCTGAAATGCACAAAATACAAAAGGTTGCAATGGACGGAAAGTGGGAAAACTGGCTGTCATTAAAACGGTTAAAATCAGTTGCAACGTGGGAAAAGCCTCTGGTTGTGTTTACAAAAACAACAAAAAACAGTGGCTTCAAGTGTGTATATAACATACTTTTATAAATAAACAAAACAAGCATGTGGAAAATAAACATTAAAAATTAAATAAAAAACTGAGACACTCATGCATGGATTGGGTTTTAATGTTTCTTCAAACATTTGGAGTTTATATAGAAGTATATTGTTCTATACACTTATTGAGCAATTTTGGTTCATAACAGTTAACCCTTGCAGTGTGCCAGGTCTTTCTTTTTTAAAAATGATTTATAATCACGTTCCTCAGAAATGTCTAGTCAACAAAATACTATAAAAATACAGATTTTAAAAGTGTGGGTTATTTTATATACACTTTTCACAAGCTTGTTAGGCTAGACCACACTAGCGCAATTGCGCTTGCGATTTTTCAACTCTGTGAAAATCTCAGCAGTGCACCGAAATCAGTCAATTTCAGATGCGTTGCGATTACTTGTCCATTTTTGATATGGAATTGCATGTGATCGCATGTGATTCCATATCTCAAAAGGCGAAATCACAAGCACGATTGCAGCTAAATCACACAGTTGGAATGCTGTGTGAATGCTTGACTGTTGTGTTTGTGGGAACAAAAGTCAAAATGTCTGGAAGTGGGATTGGTTTAAAAGAGGGAGGGGGGAAAACTGCTCCTAAACAAAATGTGTGCTGGATTGAAGGCATGCAGCAACACCCAACCAGAGTAAGTGCTACTTACATGTATTCATTTATAGATTAGATAGATGAGGCAGTCATTTTTTCAGTATAGTGTCCCTTTAAGGATCTTAATCTTACTTATTATACGATTCTGATCTTATAAACTGCTATTTAGTGTAGAAAGCATGTAGAAACAGTAACAGGTCAATGAAAAAAATAAATAAAACTTGTTTTCTGCACCATCACTACCTTAACAAAATATCACATGATGCAACATTCCGATGACAGTATCTCCATAACCACGTGTGAACATAATATATTTTTAAGTTATTTACTTATATTTCTAGCGCAACTTATATGCGCAAATTATAATATAGTAGTATACAGTAATATAAGTTATATATATATTTAACAGGGTTATTCAATAAAAGGTCTTATCGTTAAAAATGGTGCTAATTTTGCCCCAATCACAGATGTTAGCTTTCAAGTTTAAATAATTTCTGATTGGTTGGGGCAAAATTAGCAACATTTTAAATCATAAGACTTTTATTGAATCTCCCTGATAGTATTATAGGGTTTTTTTAAAAAGGAAAGTGTAATTTTTTTTTAACAGATAAAAAAATGCCACAAAATGTCTTTATTAATTAAATGAGGAACGTACGCAGAGACTTTGTTAAAAATGGCCAGAAGGTTTATTAGACTATTTTTATACAGAAATATATTCTGAATGTTTTAACACTCAGAATTGTTGCCATTTCTGCCATTGCACTGCTCCTTCCTCTGCCACATGAATGGTGAGCTGTCAGCCCCTGCACAAGTGGCTACCACTGCCCAGGAAGGTAGGAGTAGACTTTCCTGCCTCCTTGGGAAAAGTACTTTAATTAAAAAAACTAAACTTTCATTATAGTTCCTTTTATTGTGTGATATAAATGCCAGTATGTAATCTTTGTTATTAACAATCAAGGTCTAACTGATAATGAGAGCTATTTTTTTAGACATGAAGTTATTCTTTTTTTTTTTATTTTTAGTTTCAGTTTTAGTAATTGTGCACTTCGTTGACAGTCCCGTTTCCTCGCTTATTTACTTATCTGCACATGCAAACCAAAAAAAAAGATGGAAGTGAATGAGCTTTATTTGTGAGTGCTTCTACCTCCCTTTTAAGTAGCGGATTCATATCTAAAAATGTTCAAATTCCATAAAGTGGTCCTTTAAAGAATATCTAATTTGAGATATTGTTTTTAAATAAAAAAAATAAATTCTAGAAATCCCTGAGAGGTACATTTACCTTCTATTATTACTTATAAGCCCTCTTGTCAGCTGTCAAAAATGGCAACTTCTGCAGCGGCTTACAGTTCTTCCCCTGCCACTACCCTTTTCCCCATCTTTTATAACATAGGTGCATGTGAGCCTACTATAGAGATAGGTCTGATTGTTGAAAAAAAGGGTCAATGTTGTAAGAAGGAGTTCAAAGATAGCTAAGCAGCTATGTTTACGGATGTGTGTAAAATGGAAGAAGGAGTACTTGATCCTACCTCTCAAGATAATAATTTATTGAAATAAACTTTAAAATAACAAGTTTGGTGGTCCTTTATTAAATGCTATCCTGCTAAATTATTATTATTATTGTGGATTTATATAGCGCCAACATCTCCATAGCACTTTTCAATTACATGTCCTCCCCCGAAGAGATTACAGTCTAAGCAAATGTATTTAACACATACAACCTATCAGTATGTCTTTTTGATTGTGGGGGAAACCGGAGTGCCTGGACAAAACCCATGAAAGCACAGGGAGAACATACAGATTTCTTGCAGATGTGTCCAGGTGAATTTGACCTCAGGACTTCAGCCCTGAAAAGATCAGTGCTAACTTCTAAGCCACCATGCTGCCCCAACTAGTGTTAACCTGCAGTAAGGCTGAAATAGTGTTGCCAAGTCTTTCTGGCACTTGGCAACACTATTTCAGCCTTACTGCAGGTTGAACCCCAGTCACGTTCGTTTTTCTGTTTTTTTATCGCAGTGCTTACATCTTATACCAGGTTTACAATTGCTTAGATTATTTTTATAGTCTTAGACTTTGTTCTTTTGTGTGCCTACATAAATACAACATTGGATAAAACCCTGGACCCTAGGATGAACTTTAGCACAAACTGCATAGCAACATATTATTTTGCTTTGTTACTGATCCACAATAACCTTCAAGTCCAGCTGCAATTATTATTTATAGTTCTTGATGAAGAGGAAGTACTGTCCTTTGCTAGACCTAGCAGAAAACACAATGTTCAGGTGTAACTAAAAACCCTAGATGTTCTTCATAGAAGTAAATTGCATATTAAAGGAGAACTACAGACTAAAGCATTTTTTCCACCATTTATAGACAAAATGCTAAGTATAACACATTTTCATTAGTCTTCCAAAGTGCTTTGCTTGCAAATATGCAATTCATAATGTCCTTCCATTACAGCAAGCATTCTGGTACTTTTTACTTGCATATCTGGATCCACCTTCTTATGGGGAGACAGAGGCAGGCTTTGTAGATCCTTTTCTTGTTACTGATGATTACAATTGGTTTAAAGGCATCAAATATGTCTGCTTTAAATGGAGAAGGTTAGAGTTTAAAAAAAAAGAAGAAGCACTAGACCAGTTTCTGTAACTAAAGCATTTATTGTTTCATGATAATTTCATTGAATACTGAGGCACTTTATAAGGCTTGTGGGATATTGAGTTAAATCAGCTTTAAAGGAATCATTCACTGCAAAAGTGAACTATTCCTTTAATGCATTGATTGAAGACCTGGAGGTTAGAGCTATTCCTTAAATCTGGAATGCCTGTGGAGCTAGGAACAAGGATAGAACACACTTACCTTTTACCGATTCTACGCTGTCACCATGAAATTCCTGACTGCTTGTATCTGGTCATCTGTGGTAATGCGCGCTATATAGTTAATCAGAACCAGGAAGCAGTCGGGACCTGTAAATTGCCGCAGTGCATCGCGTGAAAGTTTCTTCTATATTCTTTCCTGGCTCCACAGGCATTGATTGAAGAACGGAAGTAAGGATAGTTCCTTAACCTCCTGGTCTTTGATCAATGGAGGATTAAAGGAATAGTTCAGTTTTGCAATTACCTATTCCTTCAAGCTCGGCTTTAAGAAGAACAGGAATAAGAGTCACCTCCTCATCCAGAGTAGAGTAGAATTCTCTGAGCAATATTGGTCCGTTACTATTTGCTACATTAATAAGCATGGCCAATATAAGTATCAATTTTCTCAACTGACACCATACACAAGGGATTATTGTACAATAATGATATTGCCCTATAAGATACAATATACAGAATACTATTGATTAACTACAGATTTTAATTAACACGCCAATCCCAAGAACCTGCAGTCTGATTTTCTAGCAAAGTAGCTCAGGTCAGAATGAATGAATCTTGTAGAACATGACTTGCAATCCAAAAAAGGTTGAACTATAGAAAATGCTTGTACTATGGTTGAGTACGCAACCTTCCCACAACTTTTCAGACATGATCAAATGCTCAAACAATATGGCCTAATGTACTGCAGTAGTCCTACCAGCTCTTGGTATAGGGTACGAATACCTTTTAACATTCTATAAATTTTCTGTAGGTTGGTCAGTCAACATTTTAAAGAGCATCCTTTAGGTGAAGTAACTATTTCATTATACTTAATCATTTGATCATTTTAAGAGTACTTTTAAGTACTTTTAACCCCCACTTGCTTGCATAGTAGTCTGCTATGGAAATATGCTACATATTATTTAAGTATTTGCTGAATTTTAATTTAAGAACAATTTATCATTTTAAGACATTGCAGCATTTTTAAATGTTGATTCAACAAAATGTTGCTAGAATAAGCTACATATCATTGCATCTTTCATATTGATGATGCAGCTTTATTTATTTTACATACCGTAGTTACCTTCATTTACTGGCAAACAATATAAACCTTAAAGTGAAATTGAAAACATGAAAAACCCCAAGTTTGTACCCTTCTTATAATGATTGTTATAATGATTGTTTATGGATTAGCAGTTATTCCAGACCTTTCCCATCTATGGACAGTCCCACCAACAACGGAACATACCAGCCTGAGCGCCACAATCTCGGAAACATGGTGGCGAGGTGGTGGGAAAGATTTTGCGAAGCTCCACACAGGTGTGACATAGCATTTATGCAGTACTTTAAGTTATTTTCATGTATGAGGGTGTTGATTTTTATTTATAAATATCTGACTCCATGTTTCAGGTGGGAGGGTGAAGTCCGGGGAAGGTCTCCTGCATCAGAGGAAGTCCTTTGACATCATGGATTTCCACTTTGTAAACATGCAATGATGCCCATATTCTAAGTTCATTATCATCCTCAAAGATGATCATCTTTGGAATGGTAAAAAAAAAAAATTTAAGGTTAATCACAGTTAAAAAAAAATCTTAAAGCGATACATACACTTCATGGTAAACTGAGCCTTACTTAACATTTCACCTGACAAAAACACTGGGGACAGAATTGGTTCCGAAAATTCTCATAAAAAGCAATACCAAAATGTTTAAAGAAGGATTGTGATTTTGTGTGAGGAATTACATTTTTTTGATATGAAGTATTTGCTATGTAAATTAATTTGACATTACAGAGGTAGTTAAGTAAACTTAACCAGGTGGACACTTATTTTACCATTTTATGTGTAGGGAACTTGTTAATGTGGGCCATTTCTATAAAAATTCTCTTCTTCTTACTTTCCCCATAACCACCAGCGTCTCTCCTGGTTATTCAACTGTTCATTTGACTGTTAACCACCAGCTTCCCAGTTATCTGCTTTCTATCAGCAATATTTATCAATGGGATTATCTATCTATCTAGCTAGATCTTTCTTGCTCTCTATCTATTTGCCTACTTGTGCCCCCACGCCTTGTAAAGTTTGAATAAGTGTTTAGCCATAGCCACAACCGGAAGCCACACTCACAACCAGAAGCCATGAGCACAACCAGAAGCCACACCCACCTCACCACGGCAGAAGGAAGCGCTTTTTCCAACTTTTGACTCGGATGCCAAAAACCCTAGAAGTTGCCCCTGATTGGACAACTCTGCCCCCCTGTGCAGAGTCAGAGGTGGCATTCATTTGAACCCTGATTCATTATTTGGCATAGAGGTTGCCCTTTCAATGCAATGTTCAAGGGAACTGCGCAGTTGCATTTTTTTTTTTTTAAAGAAAAACACTTTTAAAGGGATATTTAGTTCAACCCAGGTTGATGGTTGAACTAAGTCTCAATCCTCTCTTAGGCACCATATCAATGGAAATTAGTGCACATAAAAGCGAAATTACAGTACAGCTTCACCTGTGCTGCAATTTTTGCAATAATTGGTTATCGGAGCACATTTGAAAATAGTGATCTGTAAAAGGATAGCATAGAGTGGCTACACAAATTGAAATGTACTAGCATGCAAATTCTATCGAGCTAAGGAATCACGCAGTTGGAAGCACGAAAGAATCATGCCAGTGTGGCCTGGCCCTTAAAGAACAAAGTCATTAAAGAGATATATTCATTGCTGCCCCAAATATGCAGTTTTTTATATCCCAACTACACATGATAAAATTGTCTTGGTTGATGGTTAAACTACAGTTTCCAGCATTCAAACCAGACATAGTGTTCCCATAACGATTTATTGCCACCCTGAAGGATGCATATTTGGTAAGTAACTCTGTCCAGTAAGGCATGCTGGGAGTTGTAGTTCAACTATCATCAAGGACACTGAAAAAGTGTTGTTGGTACATATTAATTCCTGTCCTAAATGCTTATTAAACAAGTAATTAAATGAGTCTTCTGACCAAATTACAATAGAGAACATTACATTTAAAAGGATAAAGCAAATAATAAATAAACTGGTTAAAAATGGAGTCACACAAAGAAGCAGATTTCTGAATACCTCTCGAATTCCCTTTAATAACATATACTAATGAGAAATGCATTGCACAGAGCTGTTCTCAGATCTGGTTCACTTTATTACTCTCCCCTGTGGCTCTGAAACATGTTGTTTATATAAATGTGCTTTTTAAATTCGGGAATATTGGAGATATGTAATTCTGCACAATTTGACTATGTTGCAACATGGGATATTAATCTGACACAATTTATTCTTTAACCTACACATCAATACCCCCTAAAAACTGTGGGGGGGTCTGTATAAAATATTTACAGGCCTATGTAAGAAAAGTTCTTATTGTTAAAAATGGTGCTAATTTTGCCCCAACCAATCAGATGTTATCGACCATTTGAAAGCTAAAGTCTGATTGGTTGGGGAAAAATTAGCACCATTTTAACATAAGAACTTTTAATACATAGGCCTATTACTCTTAAAATAACCATTTTATAAGAGGAAATAAACTAATAACAAGGCTACATATTTCATTTTAAAGGTAATTGTTGCAGTATTAATTAAACGTATACATGGAAAATGGATATGTATCCTTAGTCCCTAAAGGCATGGCTACTGAGCATGTGGAAATACAACCACAGACACTCCAGCACACCGCTGTTGGCTTGTTTGCCAGACAAATAGATGGTGCTATCCTCCTGCCATCTACTCCAAGGGCTAGGTAACTCCAACTAGAAAAGACATGGAGGAGCACGTTATAGTGTGCTCCTCCACGTCTGTTCTATTGAACATGTGGCATACCCAGTGGGTACAGGAGGAGCAGCCAAGATGGCAGCCCCCACACAGGACAACTTTAAAACCATGTATCTTCACTGTCATTGGGCTGAGGTCACTCTGAGTAGGCGCATTAAATACAATTATGCATAACAAGCCCAATTTTCTCACTTTAGTTGCCCTTTAAGTATGTGTAACTGAGTTGATCACAGCAGTTCTGTTGATTTGTGGTGAGGTTATAGACAGTCCACTTGCTATGGCCCATAAGTACCTAAGTCTATCCAGTGTATTCAAACAGAAAAGGTAGCAGGAAAACTGAGTTTTATTTTTTTAATGTTTACTCTGTAATCCCAATAGTAAATAAACAGTTTTGACATTTTTCTTTGTCTCTTATTTGCAGCAAAAGAATCTTTCCAGGATTTGATCTGCTACTCCCGTGTAGCATTTGCTAGACATGTCAACATACACAATGGGAGCACTAGAGAGGGTTGATTTTATTGGTGGTATTCCACAGCATCCACAGGTTAATAAGCCCTAAATGGCTTACCATTTTCCCATCCCTTTATTTAACTACAAGAAGGACACGAGACACTGGTTATTTGGCAAAAAGGCAGGGCCCCTAACCATAGGACCATGTGTTTATTTAAATATATAAACAAATAAATAGAAGACAAGCTTTAACCCTTTCACTGCAGGAGAATTTCATTTTTTTTGCATTAACTGCCAGAAGAATTTTCAGGATTTGCCCTCAATCGCTTTAGACTAATTTTACAGTAGGAAACCTTGCAGTAAATCAGGAATATTATACAGTTGTTTTTTTCAGCACAAAGGTATTAACATGGTAACAGAAATTTTGTAACTTTCTGGAAATTGTACTGGAATTATAGGTAAAATATGTAAAAAAAAATGAAATTTGCAAATTTTCATGGATTTTTTCCCATTTTTACTTATAGTTATCTAAGGTTACACACAAAAATCTTACTGTTTCTAAAAGCTCTGATACTCCCGAGTACAACGATCCAGATATATGTAGGTACCCGACTTTTCCTGTACAGGAGACCCCCCCAAACTAAAACTGCACCTTCTAGAATATTACACCAAATTAAAATGTATAACCACTACTGACAGTTAACATAGAATATCTACCAAATTAACCCGGATGCAGCTCTTCATCCAATTGTAAGTTATTTTCTCACATTTTCCTTTTATTCCTCAACTGTAAAATCAGAGACAAAATCAAATGTGAATTTCAGCTAAAAACTGTGGGAGGAAGTTCAAACGCATCTCAAATATGAAAGCCCAACCCCTCCCGAATAAAACGGTATGCCACATTCATGTGGTGTACTCAGAGACATGCTGCCAACTAACCCAGAGCGTGACCAGTGCCAAATGTCAGTAGCAGCAAAAAAAAATTAGCCAGTTTTGTATTGAACAGTCTGCAGTTTTTCCGCAAAACGCCCCCCAACTCAGAAATACCCCACAAACTATATATTCCGAAATCTACACACCTTCAGTTATGTAACGCTGTAGTTCATTCATTCATACCATCAATGGTGTGGGCGCAGTTCTTCTTAGAAGTTTGCACTTTTACCAGATTTTCCAAAAAAATTAACCTCAAACAACATTCAAAAATTAGAAATCATGCCAAAACCCCATGGAATGTAAAAAAAAGTTACCAATATCAATCCTCCCAAATGTCCTGAATCAAACGGTATGCATATGTGTGGTTACACACGCGGACGTGGAAGCGAAAAGCCACAAAGTGAGATAATGCACGATGGCTCAGAAACAGCGAAAATATTTAGCCAACTCCGAATTGGACAGTCTGCAGTTTTTTCCACAAAACACCCCCATAACTTAGAATAACCCCCACAAACTATATATTCCTGAAATTTACACACCTTCAGCTATGTAACACTGTAGTTTGTTCATTCATACCATCAATGGGTGGGCGCAGTTCTTCGTAGAAATTCGCATTTGTCTGAAAAAATGAACAAAAACAACTTCAAAAGGTAGAAATCATGCCAAACCTCATGGAATCTAAAAAAAGTTACTAAATATCAATCTCCCAAATGTCCTGATTAAAACGGTATGCCATATGTGTAGTTACACACGCGGACGTGGAATCGAAAAGCACAAAGTGAGACAATGCACGTTGGCTCAGAAACAGCGAAAATATTAGCCAAACTCCGAATTTGGACAGTCTGCAGTTTTTTCCACAAAACACCCCTGTAACTTAGAAATAAACCCCACAAACTATATATTCCTGAAATTACACACCTTCAGCTATGTGACACTGTAGTTTGTTCATTCATACCATCAAGGGTGGGCGCAGTTCTTCGTGAAATTCGCATTTGACTGAAAAAATGAACAAAAACAACTTCAAAAAGGTAGAAATCATGCCAAAACCTCATGGAATCTAAAAAAAAGTTATAAATATCAATCTCCCAAATGTCCTGATTAAAACGGTATGCATATGTGTGGTTACACACGCGGATGTGAATCGAAAAGCCACAAAGTGAGATAATGCACGATGGCTCAGAAACAGCGAAAATATTTAGCCAACTCCGAATTTGGACAGTCTGCAGTTTTTTTCCACAAAACACCCCTGTAACTTAGAAATAACCCCCAAAACTATATATTCCTGAATTTACACACCTCAGCTATGTGACACTCTGTCCAAATTCGGAGTTGGCTAAATATTTTCGCTGTTTCTGAGCCAACGTGCATTGTCTCACTTTGTGGCTTTTCGATTCCACGTCCGCGTGTGTAACTACACATATGGCATACCGTTTTAATCAGGACATTTGGGAGATTGATATTTAGTAACTTTTTTTTAGATTCCATGAGGTTTTGGCATGATTTCTACCTTTTGAAGTTGTTTTTGTTCATTTTTTCAGTCAAATGCGAATTTCTACGAAGAACTGCGCCCACACCATTGATGGTATGAATGAACAAACTACAGTGTCACATAGCTGAAGGTGTGTAAATTTCAGGAATATATAGTTTGTGGGGGTTATTTCTAAGTTACAGGGGTGTTTTGTGGAAAAAACTGCAGACTGTCCAAATTCGGAGTTGGCTAAATATTTTCGCTGTTTCTGAGCCATTCCGTGGACATTCGCATTTGTCTAAAAAAATGAACAAAAACAACTTCAAAAGTTAGAATCATGCCAAAACCTCATGGAATCTAAAAAAAGTTATTAAATATATCAATCTCCCAATGCCCTGAATCAACGGTATGCCATATGTGTGGTTACGCACGTGGACGAGAAAGCCAAAAGCCACAAAGTGAGACAATGCACGATGGCTCAGAAACGGCAAAAATTTTAGCCAACTCTGAATTTAGACTGTCGGCAGTTTTTTCCACAAAAACACCCCCGAAACTTAGAAATAACCCCACAACTATATATTCCTGAAATTTACACACCTTCAGCTATGTAAACTGTGTTTGTTCATTCATACCATCAATGGGTGTGGGCGCAGTTCTTCGTAGAAATTCGCATTTGACTGAAAAAATGAACAAACAACTTCAAAAGGTAGAAATCATGCCAAAACCTCATGGAATCTAAAAAAAAGTTACTAAATAATCAATCTCCCAAATGTCCTGATTAAAACGTATGCCATATGTGTGGTTAACACGTGGACGTGGAAGCCAAAAGCCACAAGTGAAACAATGCACAATGGCTCAGAAACAGCAAAAAATTCAGCCAAATTGAATTTGAACAGTCTGCAACTTTCCTCCCCACAAAACCACCCCACAAACCATATATTTCTCGAATCCACACACCTTTATCTACGAAATTCTGTAGTTTGTTCATTCGTACCATCAATGGTGTGGGCGCAGTTCTTTGTAGAAGTTCACAGTTTTAGCAGATTTTCTAAAAAATTTGAAAAAAAGGTGGAAATCATGCCAAAATCCCAAGTAATTGTAAAAAAAGTTACCAAATATCAATCTCCCAAATGTCCTGAATCAAACGGTATGCCCTATTATGTTTACACACGCAAACTTGGAATCAACTACCACAAGTGAGCCAATGAACAATGGCCCAATTTCAGCAACTTTTCAGATTTGTCAGACTAAACACCCCTCTATATTAGAATACACCCCCCAAACATATTCTGGAATCTAACACACTTCAGCTACACAATGGTGTGATTCCTTTATGCATACCACCAATGGTGTGGGCGCGTTTCATTTAAAATTTCGCTTTTTTACCAGATTTTCAGAAAAATTTATAAAATACAATTCAAAGTTAAAAATCATGGCAAATTTCCTGTCATGTAAAAAAACTTGTCAATTATCAATCTTGTCAATTCAATCAATGCCATATGCGTGGATGCACACAGAGACGTGGCCACCAACTAGCTCAAATGGGACCATGCACAAATGCAATTACAAGAAAGAATCAAAGTGCTCTGTAATTTGAACAGCCTACACTTTTTTCAAGGAAACAGCCCGAAACATGGAAATTCCCCTTACAACTATATATTTTTGGAATCTACACATCTTCAGCTACGTTACGATGCCATGCTTTCATACATACATGAAGAATTCCAGACCCAGTGATCCAAAGAACTCTGTGTTTTTTTGTGAAAAATAAATAAAATGATTCAAGGATTGAAATCCTACCTACACAACTTGACAAGCAAAAAAACCCACTAAATGTCAATCTCCCACATATCCTGCATCAAACATATGCCATATGTGTAGGTGCACACAAACGTGCCACCAACTAGCTCAAATGGGCAAATGCAGAAGTGTAATTACAAGAAAAAAATCAAAGTTGTCTGTAATTTCAAACAGCCCCAAAACTTGGAAATGCCCCCCACAAATAAACCCCCCTACTAAATATCACTCTCCCACATGTTCTGAATCAAACAGTATGCCATATGCGTGGATGTACAGAGATGTGGCCACCAACTAGCTCAAATCGGACGCATGCACAAGTGTAATTACAAGAAAAAATCAAAGTGCTCTGTAATTTCAAACAGCCCCAAAACTTGGAAATGCCCCCCACAAATAAAACCCCCCACTAAATATCAATCTCCCACATGTCTGATCAAACATTATGCCATATGCGTGGATGAACACAGAGACTGGCCACCAACTAGCTCAAATGGGACGCATGCACAAATGCAATTACAAAAGAATCAAAGTGCTCTGTAATTTGAACGCCTACACTTTTTCTAAGGAACACGTCCCGAAACATGGAAATTCCCCCCAACAACTATATATTTTTGGAATCTACACACCTTCAGCTACGTTACGATGCCATGCTTTCATACATACATGAAGAATTCCAGACCCACTGATCCAAAGAAGTCCGTGTTTTTAGGAGGATTTGTGAAAAATAAAATAAGATGATTCAAGGGTTGAAATCCTACCTAAACCCTTTTGACAAGCAAAAACCCACTAAATGTCAATCTCCACATATCCTGCATCAAACGGTATGCCATATGTGTGGGTGCACACAAGACGTGGCCACCAACTAGCTCAAATGGGACCATGCACAAGTCCAATTACAAGAAAAAAATCAAAGTGTTCTGTAATTTGAACAGCCTAATCAACTTGGAAATACCCCCCACAAACTATATATTTTTGGAAGCTACACACCTTCACTACGTTCGTTGCCATGCTTTCATACATACATGAAGAATTCCAGACCCACTGATCCAAGAAGTCCTGCTTTTAGGAGATTTTGTGAAAAAATAAAATAAGAGGACTCAATGGTGAAATCCTACCTAAACCCACTTTGCAGTAAAAAAACCCACTAAACGGCAATCTCCCACATGTCCTGAATCAAACGGTATGCTATAATGGTGGGTGCAAACAGAGACGGGGCCACCAACTAGCTCAAATGGGATCCATGCGCAATGGCAATTACAAGAAAAAATAAAAAAACGCCACAACCCACCCCCCACCCTATCCCACTCCCCCTTTAGTGGTATTTTAGTGAAAGCAGTTAGTACGGAAGTCCCCACAAGTTTTTGCACACTTTTACTGATCCTAAAAAAAATCTGGTCTTTTTTTGGTACCTCTGCAAAATTCCCTACTAAAATAGGCTTAGTTTCCCTAAAAATCGACAATATGATCTGCGTTTACTTTAGCGATATCACCAAGGGACATTGGGCTTGGAGAAGACAATTTTTTTTGCTAATTTATAGTTTTTAGGTTAAAAAAAAAGGTGTGTGTATCACATTAAGATTTTATTTTGTGTGCATTCCCTCCCCTTTTTGGGGGGATCATTCCCAAAGATGATCATCAAATCATCTTAGGGATGATACCGAACTTGGATAACGGGCATAAATGCCCGTTTTCCAATTCGAAACTCGATTAGAAAAATCAATTCCCGGAAATCATTTTCCAGAAGTGATTTTCATTCATTGGCAAAGATCAATAATTGGGTGATCAGAAGTGATCACCAAATTTTGACCTCTGTCCCCCTTTTTTTTCTAAGTCTTGGCTAGTAGCAAAGACTTAGAAAAAATCCTATTTGTGAATGGAACTTTGAGTTCCATTCACAAAATGTATAGTACACTGTCAGCATGACAGCTTGGTCTATACAATTACTGCAGCATGATCTGAATGCAGATCACGCTGCAGTACCTCAACTAAACTACCAGGGGCAGCATCTTACCATTAAAGGGAAGACCCCGGTGAGGGAAGCTCCGTGACGTCACCGGGGTCTCCCTTTCTGCTTCCTGACATACTCACTCCACATGGGACCGGCTGCACATAGCGGACCCGGCTAAAGGTAGGCATATCTTCCGATCCCCCCCTCGGATTTGGACGAAACCGGGGGGATCGAGGGGCTAGGGGGGCAGTTGAATGCTGCCCCCGATCGCCCTAGCGGGGGCCAAATTGTTGCCGCAGTGGGGAAGCCACAGACAGTGAATATACAATCTGTGGCAGCAGTGAAAGGGTTAAAGGGTATGTCCACCCTTCAGAATTTTTTTTTAGCAAACATTGCCCCTGTCCCCCCAGCCCCAACCGCTATGTTTGTAATATCAGAAAATGCCCAGAACTTTACTTACCTTCCCTCTTGCCTCCGCCGCGCTGCCGCCCTCTACTTCGAGAAAATGCAAGCAAGGGGCGGGCCGGCAGTCGCGTCTGTGATTGGCTGAGCGGCAAAAAAAACGCGTTTTTTCGGTGTGATTGTGTTTTGCGTTCTGCATTTTTTAATTGCAACGCATGCGTTTTTCTATACTTATTGAAGAAATGCAAATGCAACGAAAATCGCACATGAAATCGCATGCTATTGCGTTTGCGTTGCAGTGTGGCCTTGCAGTTGATCCAGAGGAAGGCAAAAAAAAAAACAAAAAAAAAAAAAAAAAGGGAAATTCCTTCC
The DNA here is from genome assembly GCA_019447015.1 of Hymenochirus boettgeri. NCBI lineage: Eukaryota > Metazoa > Chordata > Amphibia > Anura > Pipidae > Hymenochirus > Hymenochirus boettgeri. Next base: position 6,646 of record JAACNH010004701.1, on the reverse strand, counting down.
TTACTCCAAACTGCAATCTGAAACTATCCCTGGATCAACCAGATCTATATGTATTAATATATATGGCCTTTCTTTCACGAAATTACAAAAATATGAGGAATTCACAGAACCCCACAACTCATTCAGAACTAGTTCCTCCAAACAGGGGTTCGTAGAGTTTTGACACCTGAAACAACTTTTAAATGCCGCCTATCAGCAGACAGGGGGCGATACGTGAAGTAGGGATCATAGGGAACATAGGCGTGGCTGGTGGAGGTGGGTATGGTGGGCTGACTTAGACTGACTGGTGAACTGAAGGGCTGAATAAACACTGATTGGTGGTCTGGTACTGAAATGCAGTATTGCAGGAAGGGGAATTTTTTTAACTGCCACCTTATAAGTGTTCCACAGGGGTCGCCCCTGAGCAAATGTTTCAGTTTGCTTCATGGTAGTGCACCCTGCCTACAAAATTCAAAGAACAAAGCACAAACATTTGGAATAGGCATGCAGCTTTGGAATCTTATATGCAAAAGGGTCATCTTGACTCTTACTGGCTATACACAACCCTGTACTGGCAGCTAAATCACTCACTCCAGCAACCAAAGGGTTAATCGGCTTCACACATTTACATTTCCCTGCCCGCAGGGATAGAGTTAATTACCTTTTCATAAGCAAAACCTTCAATAGTCTTAAAGGAGAACTAAACTTAAATTTTTAAAACCTAATGTGAAAGTTTTTCTCCCCAGAAACCCTATACATGTAAGATTCTTCTCTAGTAAGTTGCATTTAGTACATGTAAGAAATAGATTCTGTAAATAAATAGGCTTCCATATTGTTGCCAGTACAACCCACAGCTCATGAAGTCATCAAAGAACCACGCCCCCTGACCCCATTATTCATGTCTCTATGGATAGAGTGTTTTCTATACAGATGTTTATACACAAATATGGAATCCCTAAAAACTTTGAAAGCTGATTGTTACCATAACTATTAACCATTCAGTGTGACTTTCGGAAAATAAACTGTAGGGTAACAAGCGCTTTCAAAGTCTTATCAGGAACTTCCATATTCCATTTTCTATAGAAATTGTTTAGCAAAAAAAAAAAAAAAAAGCTTCCAAATGTACTGGAGTACTTTGCTTGTTTATGTGGTGGCGCATCGGGTAAGGCTCCAGGTTTAAAATACAATTCACAGAGTCACAATTTCAATACCCAGACTTCTTTTTTTTTTTTTGTTTCTATTATGTCCCCAGCAAAAGACGAGGCTCCTAATTGTACCAAAGTGTTCAGCTTACTCAGTCATGGCTCACCTTGTAAGATGCCAGTTATAGAAACACACGTCCAGAAAGTTGCAAGTTCTAATCCCCATAGTTTCCTTTATTTTTGTTTCCATTATGTTCATAGTAAAAGATTCTACATGTACCAGCTATCTACTATTATCTCCAACCTAGAGGTAAGAGCTCTGCTTTAGCAAGACAGAGTAATGTACAAGTTGCAGGTTCTATTCCCCAGACTTACATTTATTTTTTTATTTTTGCTGAAATGTTAGTATCCATTTCTTACATCCATGCTATCTATGAAATACACGGTAAGATTACTTATTTTTGTATGAAAGTAAAGTATTAAATCATTGTTAGGACAGAGCATTAATGTTTTTGAAAACAAACAACTGAAATCTCTGTTCTGTGTCATGGAGAGGGAGGATCTCTGTGATGTACTGTGATTGGCTGTAAGCTTCTCTAGGAGGCAAGGTGTTTTGTACAGGCACATGCTTCTGTATACTCAACAAAAAATATTGTTTTGATCTTGTTGAGTACTACAGAGCATGTGCCCGTACACAGACACTTAGATGGGGGTTTACCCAGCTAAGGTGGATTGTGGGAGCTGACCCCTAGTACTCACAGGTTGTTTTTCATAATCACCCAATGGCCACAGCAAAGGGAGAGGTGAGACACAGCTTGTTGTATGTTTGTGAATGTGCCTGTCTATTGGGACAATGTTGTCTGGAGACTTTAGTTCTCCTTTAAAGACTATACAAACACATGCAACTCAGAGGTAACTTGAGTTCTTTTAGACAAAATTTCAAACCTAAATTTTACGTTTAATATTCCAAAAAGTGGACAGTGCATATAATACAAATATAAAAAAGGTTGTTATAATAAAGCAACATACACTATCAAACAGTTTTTTGTTTTTAAAATAATAGGATAATATACACAGAACTTACAAAATTCTGGGTTCCAGAGGCAGGAAGAAATGTACACCCCCCAACCAGGTTGGACCTCAGACCTTAGAATTCCCCATCTTTAAGGTCTCCTATATAATTTGCCCCTCCCATCTGCCTGTGGTGGGAGTAACAACCTTTCATTGATCCTCAATTTACACAGACCCCCTATAACATTAAAGGGAAACTACCTTTAGAACGACAGCCATCAACCACCCCTCTCTAAGTCAGCCACCTCTCTATGTGCTGCACACCAAGATATGAAGAAACACTAATCAGAAAGCTAAGGGGTGAGGAGTTCTGAATCTGCAGTCACAAATAGTAGTTCCACCTTTTAATCTGTGGTTCGCACATGCTCAGTGCAGGAGAAAGCAAAGAAACAAGGAAGAGATCGAGCTACAGTGACTGAAGGGGGACTGAAGAAGGAGTGGGAGACAGCACAGCCCACAGCAGGAGTGTGTAAGGTGGAGGCTTATTTTAATGCCTCCAACACATGGACTGACTGTACCATGGTTTCAGAGCAGGGTGCTCTGAAAACCAGGGTATCAGGTATCTGCTGTATGCTGCTACTACATCACACATAAAAATGTAAATACAGTATCTTCAAAACTATGTAAAGAAAACTATCAAAAGTAAATTGCCAAAAATACTCAGGTAAGTAATTCTTGTCAATTTACCTTAAGTCATTTTTGGATGACAGTTACCCTTTAAATCTATACATTGTGATATCTCAACAACCTGATATTCTTATTCTACATGATTTATCCAACCAATCAACCAAACATGACTGGCCTCAGACACATATTAACAGCATATTAATGTCTCTCACAGTGCTATAATAAGACCATCATGTCTAGTATTGATTTAATGGGCCTTATCCTCTTTATAAAGGTATATATAAATCAAATTTTCTTCCCTCCAGACCATCCTCCCTGACGTTTACCATGCCCAGGGTTTGGTTTGGGGAAAGGTTATAACCTTTTTTTTTGAAATGGCTAGGGTCAATTAGCTTGGCTTCTAAGGTTCTGTAAGAGGTGGAATGTGGCTGCAAGAGTTCTGGAAGAGCAGTCCCTAACTATTAATGACCATACAGGTACCCAACTGTTAATCCTCCCTGCCTTACCACAGTATGTGGCTTAAACATTACCCTGTCATGACAGAGGGTCTTGACTATACAGGCAGATTAGAAAAGTTAGAGCTGTTTACACTGGAAATGATTACCGTATACACTCGAGTATAAGTCGACCAGAGTAATAGTCGAGTGTAGCTATTTTTACCTGCAAAAGGGTAAAACACGATTGACTCGAGTATAAGTCGAGGGTAGAAAATAGGACCACAGCTACTCTCCTGATTCTGTATTGTTTTGAGGCTTTAGTTGCCCTTAAAATGAACAGCAGAATTCCCATAGACTATTACTGTATGGGAATTCTGCTGTCCATTTAAAGGGCAACTAAAGCCTCAAACAATACAGAATCAGAAGAACAATAGATACCATTTTCCTTATTCTGTATTGTTTTAAGGCATTAGTTGCCCTTTAAATGGAGGTTTTTTTAAACACTAACCCCTAATTCCTTACCACTCCAGATGTTTGGAAACTCCAACTCTCAGCATGCTTTGTTGCTGGGAGTTGTAGTTTCCAAACATCTTCTGTGGCAAGCACTGCACCTATCCCCCATCCCCCAGGCCAGAGCTCCCCCATGGAGGAGAGGTCCTGCTTTAAGTTAATCTGTCTGCATCTATCTAAAATCACTACCTGAAACCCTGCAGCTGCATGCTTCTTCTCTCTTCCCATCCACAGTCCAGGACCTGACGTTACTACTCCACGACGTGTAAGACCGGCGCAGAGTACTGACGTCAGACAATAGCAACACGTGGGATGCGGAGAGAGAGGAAGTGATCGACTGAAGCATTTCAAGTTAGTGACTCGAGTATAAGTCGAGGTAGTATTTTAAGCTTTTTTTAAAGCCTAAAAACCTCAACTTATACTCGAGTTATACGGTACTTGAATCATCTCATTTATTTTTTCACAAAATCTCGTAAAAACACAGAGTTCTTTGATCACTGGTTCTGGAATTCTACATGTATGTTATGAAAGCATGGCATCGTAACGTAGCTGAAGGTGTGTAGATTCCAAAAATATATAGTTTGTGGGAGGAATTTCCATTGTTTCGGGACTGTTTCCTTAGAAAAGGGGTAGGCTGTTCAAATTACAGAGCACTTTGATTTTTCTTGTAATTGCATTTGTGCATGTGTCCCATTTGAGCTAGTTGGTGGCCACGTCTCTGTGTGCATCCACGCATATGGCATACCGTTTGATTCAGAACATGTGGGAGATTGATATTTGTTGGGGGTCTTATTTGTGGGGGGCATTTCCAAGTTTTTGGGGCTGTTTGAAATTACAGAGCACTTTGATTTTTTTTTTGTAATTACACTTGTGCAATGCGTCCCATTTGAGCTATTTGGTGGCCATGTCTCAGTGTGCACCCACACATATGGCATACCATTTGATGCAGGATATGTGGGAGATTGACATTTAGTGGGTTTTTTTGCTTGTCAAGTGGGTTTAGGTAGGATTTCAATCTTTGAATCATCTTATTTTATTTTTCACAAAACCTCCTAAAAACATTTTCTTTGGATCACTTGGTCTGTAATTCTTCATGTATGTATGAAGCATGGCACCGTAACATAGCTGAAGGTGTGTAGATTCCAAAAATATATAGTTTGTGGGGGGAATTTCCATGTTTTGGAACTGTTTCCTTAGAAAAGGGTAGGCTGTTCAATTACAGAGCACATTTTTTCTTGTAATTACACTTGTGCATGCGTCCCTTTGAGCTAGTTGGTGGCCACGTCCCTGTGTGCATCCACGCATATGGCATACCGTTTTATTCAGGGCTTTGGAAGATTGATAAAAAGTTTTTTTACATGACATGGAATTTGCCATATTTTTAACTTTGAATTGTATTTTTATAAATTTTTTCCTGAAAACTGGTAAAAAGCGAAATTTACATGAAACTGCGCCAACACCATTGGTGGTATGCTAAAAGAATTACACCATTGTGTGGCTGAAGGTGTGTAGAGTCCAAGAATATATAGTTGGGGGTATTTCTAATATAGAGGGGTGTTTAGTCTGACAAATCTGAAAAGTTGCTGTAATTGGGCCACTGTTCATTGGCTCACTTTGTGTGGCTAGGTGATTCCACGTCTGCGTGTGTAACCATACTAGGGCATACCGGATCAGAACATTTGGGAGATTGATATTGGAACTTTACATACTTGGGATTTGGCATGATTTCACCGGAGAGTGTTTTTCAATTTTAGACATGCTAAAACTGTGAACTTCTATGAAGAACTACGCCCACGCCATTGATGGTATGAATGAACAAACTACAGAATTACGTAGATAAAGGTGTGTAGATTCGAGAAATATATGGTTTGTGGGGGTTGTTTTGTGGGAAAAACTGCAGACTGTTCGAATTCAGATTTGGCTGAAAATTTTTGCTGTTTCTGAGCCATTGTGCATTGCTCACTTCATGGCCATCGCTCCACGTCCGCGTGTGTAACCACACATATGGCATACCGTTTGATTCAGGACATTTGGGAGATTGATATTTAGTAAACTTTTTTTTAGATTCCAGAGGTTTTGGCACGATTTCTACCTTTGAAATTTTTTTTGTTCATTTTTTCAGACAAAGTGCGAACTTCTAACGAAGAACTCGCCCCACACCATTGATGGTAGTAATGAACAAACTACAGTGTTACATCTGAAAGTGTGTAGATTTCAGGAATATATAGTTTGTGGGGTTATTTCTCAGTTACGTGGGTGTTTTGTGGAAAAAAATGCAGACTGTCCAAATTCGGAGTTGGCTAAATATTTCGCCGTTCTGACCATCGGGCATTGTCTCCTTTGTGGCTTTTTGCTTCCACGTCCGCGTGTGTAACCACACATATGGCATACCGTTTGATTCAGGACATTTGGAGAGGGAGATTGATATTTGGTAACCAATTTTTTACATTCCATGGGGTTTTGGCACGATTCTACCGTTTTGAATGTTGTTTATGTTAATTTTTTTTTAAAAATCTGGTAAAGTGCAAACTTCTACAAGAACTGCACCCACGCATTGATGGTATAATTACCGAACTAACTGTGTTCCATACTGAAGGTGTGTAGATTTCAGGAATATTAGTTGTGGAGGGTATTTTCTGAGTTGGAGGGTGTTTGGTGGAAAACTACAAGACTGTTCAAATACAAAACTGGCTAATTTTTTTTTGCTGCTACTGACATTTGGCATTGGTCACGCTCTGGGTTAGTTGGTAGCCATGTCTCTGGTACACCCATGAATGTGGCATACCGTTTTTTATTTCGGGAGGGTTAGGCTTTCATATTTGAGATGCATTTGAACTTTCCTCCCACAGTTTTTAGCTGAAATTCGCATTATTTTGTCTC
>JAACNH010004700.1:0-23073 GCA_019447015.1 Hymenochirus boettgeri | reverse complement strand
CGGAAGTTTGGGATCTACAAGTGACCATTACCCTACATTACCACACAGGAGTTTGAGATCTAGAACAGTGACCATTAACCCTACATTATTACACAGGAGTTGGAGATTTAGAACAGTGACCATTAACCCTACATTATTACACGAGTTGGAGATCTAGAACAGTGACCATTAACCCTACATTATTAGACAGGAGTTTGGGATCTAGAACAGTGACCATTAATCCTACTTTATTAGACAGGAGTTGGACATCTAGAACAGTGACCATTAACCCTACATTATTAGACAGGAGTTGGAGATCTAGAACAGTGACCATTAACCCTATATCATTAGAAAGGAGTTTGGGATCTAGAACAGTGACCATTAACCCTACATTATTAGACAGGAGTTGGATATCTAGAACAGTGACCATTAACCCTACATTATTAGACAGGAGTTTGAGATCTAGAACAGTGACCATTAACCCTAGATTATTACACAGGAGGTGGAGATCTAGAACAGTGACCATTAACCCTACATTATTACACAGGAGGTGGAGATCTAGAACAGTGACCATTAACCCTACATTATTACACAGGAGGTGAGATCTAGAACAGTGACTATCAACTCCTGTGTAATATGGAGGGTAATGGTCACTGTTCTAGATCTCCACCTCCTGTGTAATAATCTAGGGGTAATGGTCACTGTTCTAGATCCCAAATCCTGTCTAATAATTAGGGTTAATGGTCACTGTTCTGATCTCCAACTCCTGTTTTAATAATGTAGGGTTAATGGTCACTGTTCTAGATCTCCAACTCCTGTGTAATAATAATTTAGGGTTAAGAGATCTAGAACAGGACCATTAACCCTACATTATTGACAGGAGTTGAGATCTAGAACAGTGACCATTACCCTACATTATTAGACAGGAGTTTGGGATCTCAACAGTGACCATTAACCCTACATTACACACAGGAGTTTGAGATCTAAACAGTGACCATTACCCTACATTATAGAAGGAGTTGGGATCTAGAACAGTGACCATTAACCCACTTTATTAGACAGGAAGTTGGACATCTAAACAGTGACCATTAACCCACATTATTAGACAAGTTGGACATCTAGAACAGTGACCATTAACCTACTATTAGACAGGAGTTTGGGATCTACAACAGTGACCATTAACCCTACATTACCCACAGGAGTTTTGAGATCTAGAACAGTGACCTTAAACCCTACATTATTACACGGAGTTGGAGATCTAGAACAGTGACCATTAACCCTACATTATTACACAGGATTTGGAGATCTGAAACAGTGGACCATTAACCCTCATTATTAGACAGGAGTTTGGGATCTAGAACAGTGACCATTAATCCTACTTTATTAGACAGGAGTTGGCACATCTAGAACAGTGACCATTAACCCTAATTATTAGACAGGAGTTGGAGATCTAAACAGTGACCATTTAACCCTACATTATTAGACAGGAGTTTTGAGATCTAGAACAGTGACCATTAACCCTACATTATTACACAGGAGTGGAGATCTAGAACAGTGACCATTAACCCTACATTATTACACAGGAGGTGGAGATCTAGAACAGTGACTATCAACTCCTGTGTAATAATGTAGGGTTAATGGTCACTGTTCTAGATCTCCACCTCCTGTGTAATAATGTAGGGTAAATGGTCACTGTTCTAGATCCCAAACTCCTGTCTAATAATGTAGGGTTAATGGTCACTGTTCTAGATCTCCAACTCCTGTTTAATAATGTAGGGTTAATGGTCACTGTTCTAGATCTCCACCTCCTGTCTAATAATGTAGGGTTAATGGTCACTGTTCTAGATCTCCAACTCCTGTGTAATAATGTAGGGTTAGAGATCTAGAACAGTGACCATTAACCCTACATTTTACACAGGAGTTGGAGATCTAGAACAGTGACCATTAACCCTACATTATTAGACAGGAGTTTGGGATCTACAACAGTGACCATTAACCCTACATTACCACACAGGAGTTTGAGATCTAGAACAGTGACCATTAACCCTACATTATTAGACAGGAGTTTGAGATCTAGAACAGTGACCATTAACCCTACATTATTAGACAGGAGTTTGGGATCTAGAACAGTGACCATTAACCCTACTTATTAGACAGGAGTGGGACATCTAGAACAGTGACCATTAACCCACATTATTAGACAAAGTTGGACATCTAGAACGTGACCATTAAACCCACTTATTAGACAGGATTGAAACATCTAGAACAGTGACCATTAACCCTACATTATAGACAGGAGTTTGAGATCCAATACAGGAAGTCAAGCAGAACTGAAATGTTATATCCATAGGCCTCTCTGCTACAGACAGCCATTACACTTTCTCTCTCTTGGCTTTCTGGTAACAAACTCTGGTGAACTCTGCTGTGCATGAGTGCCCACATGAGGGCTCAAGTGCCACCCCTGGCACACATGCCAAATGTGCGCCACCAGCGATATAGAACAACTTCAAAGATATCTAAATTAGCTATTAAAATGGAAATACCGGGTGCAGGGAGGTAGGTTGATTATTTACACTTCACAATATGTTGTTTTGATGAAAGCCAGGAGGAAACTGGCAGATTCAGTTTTCTTTGGGCTGTTGCTCCTCACAGAAACAATATTGGAGGTAGGAATAAACCAGGCCTATATCCCTGTCCCAAGTACTTTTCAGTTTAACTGTATATTAATGAAACTTTATACCCACGATAGTTATCCTTTTGCTCTTGGATATTGGTGGGTTTCCTCCCACATGAACTGGGTTTCCACAACATTCCAATTTCAAGACTTTGACTTTATATTCACTTATTCGTCTTTAGGCTTCAGGTTGACAAAATAGGAGCAGCAGTGATACCCTGATGGGCAGCTAGTGGCAGATGAGTTAAATGTTGCTCTTGAGATTCCGAAAATTCTCAATAACGATAATCAATTCCATCCACCACTTCTGGGTCGTATTTAGAAAGAAGTCGACATAACTGCTGCCACAGTTGCCACAGTTGTCATTTACGCAGCACACAAATCCTTTCTTTACTGGCGGTAGATTTTCCAGACGTAAAAAAGATGCTTTTTTTCATTTTTTTCCAGATAATGAATCTTTAGAAATACTGGTCCCTGGTTACTTTATTATTCATTCAAATATCACTACGCACTACTACCCAAATACCTAACATTATTACATTTCGTGTTCATTTCTTCTCTTCATTACGTGCCGATCCTTCCCGACTTTTAGCACAAAACAGACCAAATATACAGGAATCAAGAAATAGAAAGAAATCAACATCCAGATTTTGTCATTGTTTGTTGCCCAAAGTGACCTGCATGCACAAGAACAAAGCAATGATATCAATACAGGTCACATCTAACAATAGTGTAAATAGCCACAGCAAAAATATTGACCCGAGTAGTAAATGGGAATTCAGCATTAAGACTCCGTCTGATATATTTGTCTGGACAATGTTTGGAACCCCTGAGACAAAATTCATGTTATAAATAACAGGAGTGTTATATGTGCATTAAATGTGCCTACATCAGGGGTGGCTACTCGTTCAGCTTATGCCCATGGACTGCCTGTTACCATGCCCACCTGTCCGTTCCCATTGGACACATGCAGCCCTTGGTTTGGGCATCAACTGGTCTACATGCTCTGTTTATGCTATGATTTTTCAGACAGGAATTTTACTTTAGTAATAAACCATCCCTGCCTTTATATAACAGACAAGTTGATTTTATTCCAAATCATTATTATTTATGTGGGAGGCCTTTTTATGCCTTAGGATTATGAAATATTTACTTCTGGTGTTCAATAAAAGGATCAGATGAGAGGAAGATTAAGGGCTAGGCCACACCAATCCGCTTTTAAGTGCGATACGATCACGCTTTTAAAAGCGGACGCTAGTGTCGCCAATTGATGTACCCCCATTAGTGCGCTGGTGTGCATTGCGATCCATTAATTGCATTTTTTTGCACAATCGCATCCTCAAATTGCGCAACAGCACGCCAACCGCACAAGCGTGTCGGTAATACGTGCCTGTTTCCGGCGTGCTGGTGAGAGCTTCATTGTGACCTCACCTCAGGGCTCATTCACTCAACAAGGGAAACCACTGCTTTTTTTATAACACTGCTCCCCAGACTTTACATAGAAAACACATTATGGTTTTCTTACTTAGAATATGCTTTTGGATTAAGCATATTGCATATTTTATACCAATTACATATATTTGCTATTGGATATATATCATATATATATCACTATTGGACAGCCAGTTCAGGGTTGCCATGGGAATGGCACATCCTGCTCAGGTGCACAAGTTAAAAGTGGCAGTTGGAAATAAAAAAGGCAGTTGGTACCCGGGCCTTCACTTGAGCAGGAGTTGTAGAGGAGCCTCAAGAGTAAATACCGGAGCGAGAAAGCGATTTGTCTGTACAGCGAGAATTTATTGCGATAAAAGGAGCGAGAAACTTTGGAAGGACAGAGAAGAGAGATTTGTGTGTCCGAGTGAGATTCTATTCTGCGATAAAGAGGAGAGAGGTTGTCACGAGAGGAGAAGAGATTTGTGTGTTGGTGTGTAGATTTTATTTTCAGTGAAAGAAGAAAGAAAACATCAGGAAAGGTAAGTGAAAATTTTAATTTTTATAATAAGGAGAGAAACAATCAGAGAGAGAGATAGAGAGAGAGAGAGAGAGAGAGATTTTGTGTCGGTGTGAGATTTTTTTGTGATAGAGAGAGAAACGTTGTGAGAGAGAGAGAGATTTGTGTGTCGTGTAGATTTTATTGTGATAGAGATAGAAACTGTTGTCAGAGAGAGAGAGAAGAGAGAGGATTGTGTGTCCGTTGTAAGATTTTATTGTGTAGAGAGAGAAACGTTGTGAACGAGAGAGAGAGAGATTTGTGTGTCGTGTGAGATTTTATTGTGATAGAGAGAAACGTTGCCAGGAGAGAGAGGAGAGAGAGAGATTTGTGTGGTCGTGTGAGATTTTATTGTGATAGAGTGAGAAACACGTTGTCAGAGAGAGAGAGAGAGAGAGAGAGAGAGAGAGGAGAGATTTGTGTGTGTCGTGTGGAGATTTTATTGTGATAGGAGAGAAACGTTTGTGAGAGAGAGAGAGAGAGAGAGAGAGAAAGATTTGTGTGTCTGTTGTGAGATTTTATTTTCAGGAAAGAAAGAAATAAAATACAGGAAGGTTCGTGGAAGAGGAAGACTATATCCATCTATATCCTGGAGAGGAAGATGCCCAAGAAGAGGAAGAGGATGAGGGAAGATGGCGACCAGAAGAAATGAAGAAAGACAGAGGAAGAACAATTGCAGTGGCAGAAGGTAAGAGAAATAGTTGTAATAACGTTATAATAACTTTGATAGAGCTATAAAGTGTATATCAGTGGGTCCTATAGACATTGGCAGTTTCAGGAAAAGCATTAACTAAGACTGTCCCCCTGCATTGGGCCCCTGCAGGTAATTACATTTCCCCCAGAAATTCCAACCAACACCGCTCAGTGAATTGTCATTGGTACCAGTTTGTTTTCTGAAGACACTTGACTTTTCTTCCGTTAATGAAAGAGGCTCTAGGACTTATTCAGTAAATATTAGTGATAGAATTTTACAAAGCAAGCGGTGACCCATTACCAAAAAGAGGGAAAATCTGTCTGGGGGATGAACGTGTCTGACCATGTCCTGGTTAGATGGTAAAGACCCAGAACTATTTCTAATAGGTGAAGATTAAGGCTAGGCCACACTGCTGGCTGCGTTTTTTTTTGCGTTGCGCTTGCGTTTGCGCTTTGCGATTGCGCTTGCGATTTTTCAAAATTATTGAAAACGCGGCGCAACGCAAAAAAAAAAAAAACACGCGCGTTTTTTCGAGTGCGTTTTGCGTTTGCGTTTTGCCGTTCTGCATTTTTAAAAAATCGCAATCGATGCGATTTCCTATAACTTATTGAAGAAATCGCAAGCGCAAACGCAAAAAAATCGCACATGAAATCGCAATGCGATTGCGATTGCGTTGCGTTTCATGTGGCCTAGCCCTATAGGATTTTCAGGCTAGGAGTGTTTTCCTCAAACGAGCCGGCCTTTGTAATCAATTTATAACATTAAATCTAAAAATCATTTTTTCTTTGCCCTAAGGAGGAAATGCCCCATCACGCCCAGCGGTTTCATCTGGAAAGCCCTCCCACTTGACATCAGGGACATAAATTCCAAATGCTTGGGAGAGGAGGATTCGGCAAGGTGAGTGATGTGCTCCATGTAATTTTATTTTTAGATAAGATATGAAGGTGTTTCCCTCACGCTGCCCAAACTACTCAATGTTCTATGGAATAGCAGGAGATTTAAGGATAGAGACGACCCAACCTGTGCACCTAATTCATTTCCTTTATATTACAAGTCAGACAGTCCCCCATTGAGTCAGTAGCAAATTTAACCAGAAATCACTGAATGTAAGGGAAGTTAATTCTTGTTCAGTGGTATCTATTTTAGGTCATAATAATAATTTATATCCATAGCTTTTTTTTTTTAAAGAAACACACACATTTTGCTTGTCTAAACAGGAGTTTAAATTTACATTTTTCCTAGTTACTTGTACTAAACTTCTCCTCAATTGTTATTATTAGGTACTTGCTGGCATCAGCGTCATGGAATCCGATTAGTCGCCATCAAGATCGTCAGGAAGAGACACCATATAGAATGCGATCACCATCCAGAGGGAGGCCAAGCACTACAGGTTGCTGGAGATGCCCATGTCCTGTGTCATGTCCATGCAATATTCCAAGTACAGTAGGAGATAATGTCCACATTGTCAAACAGTGTAACTAGTGGTCTGACTTTCCTAGGGGAAATGGCAACCTGTAAAATAAATACCTCTCTCACATGTTATATTACAGTCCATAGTTGTAGTCTGCCTTCTACTATGACACACCACTAACCTAAGCAAAATAGCAACAACACCGGCCTTTATAATATGGCCATTATCTTACTCTTACATCCCTATATACATATAAAAAAATGTAATATATGGGCTCATAGATGAAACTACTGCCACCAAACATGACATCTACATTGTAATCTATAGTGTCCAGTAGTCTATCAATTACAGTCAATGGAATGTGAATTATTAGTTATTTTTGTCACTGAGTTGGGATTGGTTTAAAGCTGGTCATACCCTACTACAACATTCCAATCGATTCAACATTCCATCAGAGATAAATGTCCATTGATTATAATATTGAGTGGAGCACAGTTTTATTTGTGACATTCCCAACCGGTCATGTTTTTTATTATCGTAATAATCGATCATATAATGATCAGGCCAGATGGTTGTCAGAACATCGCAGGATGTGAGAGGAAGGTTTTGTATTGTATTCAGTCATTTCACTACCTGTCTTTTTTCATTCATTACTAGAACCCACGCCTTATTTGTCATGGAGTTAGCGAATGGGAGTCTACAAAGCATCTGCCTACAGAAGAACCTGCTAGACAGACAACACCTGGATATGAACAGTGTAATGTAGTGAGGCCTAGTTATATGAATAAAGAACTTGTAATCTTTACATTCTTTATCTCAGTATCCACAGCTTTCCTAGTCAGTGTAGAGATTAAATCTTTATCCTTCACAGTGGGACCAATGGAAAACCAGCTGTTTATTAGTAGATAGCTCTATACCATGTATAGCCCCCAGACCACAGGAAGGCCCTAGTTCTCTTGACTCTTTGTACCTACTGTGGGTTTATGGAAATCAGGAGACTAGATCCTCTGCTCCGACACTGTTCAGTAGATGGAGGTTTCTAAACCCCTTCACCCCATTCTGTGTCTTTATAGTGTAGTAGTAATCACTGTAGTAAATAATGACGTCAATCTGCGGTTACTTTCTGGAATAATTTATTTTTCCATTTTAAAAGCTTCTATTCAGCAGAGATCATCGTCGGCCTCGCAATATCTTCACTCCCACAACATCGTCCATCGGTAAGTACAATATGGTTAATGGATCGTCCTTATGTCTGTTTGTCCCTAATAATTCAGTCCTTTAAGCTTTCATTATTCCCTGCTAATATTCATTCGATGTACATATATTCCTAGTTTATTCTTTATAACAATACTACAGGCATTTATTATAAATCTTTATCACATATTCCAACCCCTATAATATTCCACCTGTATTTTATTAATAATTCCCCCCTTCTCCATTTCCATCATTACTTTATAGTAACTTCTTTACGTTTCAGGGACATTAAGCCCGGCAAACTTTATTGACCGACAGAGGCCACGCCAAGATTGGAGACTTCGGATTATCTGCAGAGAACACGCCGGGCACTAAGATGCTCAGAGGACGAGTAGGAACCTTCATATACATGCGCCAGAGGTGAGGAACAAACTCTAATGCATACTAACGAAACACAACAGGATATGGAAACACCAATAATCAGCTCAGTAATTGTCATGATTTAGAAGGTCAAATCCAACCAAGCACACCTCACCCACCTGTAGAGATCTCCGGTGCAAGTATAACTTAAACCACAGTGCCAATTGAAACAGTGATATAAAATAGAGTAATGTAAAATGCTACTCAGATGAACAGTGCAATAGGGAAACCCCCTCTTTATCACTGTATTGTCCATCTAATAAAGGGGGTTCACCTATTGCACCTGTTATCCAGTAGCTTTCTCTCGATTTATATCAATGATTTAGGTTACCACATTTTAAGAATGAACTGTAATTTTACTCTCTGAATGAACATTTGTAGATAAATAAGAAACCTTCTTATCTAACAAATTGTATTTGTTTCCTTTGCTGCGATCAGTCACACTATGATGCAGGAGTGGACTGGTGGTCATTCGGGATTATGCTATGTAAATTGGCTGCAAGATCGCCTTTCCAGCGAGGGACAGATGAGGACACTGGGTGGCAACGTGAAACCCCACTATCCGTCAGGACTCAGCACAGAACTTGCGACATCTCTTGAAAGGAAAGTTGCAAACATATATAGAGAGCATATCCAATTCACACTGCTTTGTACTATTGCCTTAAAAGGGCATGTCCATCCACCCTCATCACTTTTAAGTTAAGATTTAAGACACGGTTTCAGCCCCCAGACAAAAACCTTGCTATACCTTCTGCTATAAATAAAAGCCTTGACTTCTACTTTTCAACCCCCTAGACGTAGTTCTACTTCCCTACAGCTTATGCGTCTGGAGTCAGTTTTAAGCATCACAGCCAATCAACTGGACTTCCTTTCCCAGAGCTGCAGAGGTGGTTACATGTTACAAGCAGCAAGGAGGCGCGTTACCAGCCAGTGAGGGATTGAGGTTTGCTAAAGATAAATAGTATTGAGATTTATGGCGATGGGCTGAATTTTGTCAGCCAACATGCCCTTAATATTTATGATAAATAAAGTCACTATATGAAATGAATATTTTATAATAAGCTGCACAACCTGCAAACTCACTGTTCATTTATAGTTTTCTAGGTAATTAGGGCTATATTTTTAATATTCCTTGGTGACTATGATTACCCTTAGTGACCTATTATATGAGTGACATTACATTTTCTCTACATATGTAAATGAATGATGATATTTTGCTTTGTTACAGCTGCTACAGAAGAAACCCGGACAAGCGCCTCGGAGTGACGGGGATATAAGGACAGAGCAGCTGTACGCATCTATTGACTGGACACAGCTTGAAGACCAGAAGATCCCACCCCCCCCTTTCCACCACCACCAGTGATACAAGACGACTGTATAGAGAAATAATTGCAATTCCTTTACCAATAACTGATTTGTTTTACATCAGAAAACCATTAGGGTTAAATCTTGTGAAGGTTCTCATTCATCCAGGTCATGGTATATCTGTTCTATTCAGTTAGATCACCTGGACTTAAAGTTTAGTTCTTGAAGACGTCTCGCTAGTCATCCGACTGGCTTTCTCATTCTGAACTTCTGAACTTAACATTAAGTCTAGTTGATCTTACTGAATAGAACAGATACATTAGGGTTAACACGTGGAATGAAAAGTTTTAAAAAAAACGTTGCAACAAGTGCAACAAGACGGGCTTTCCAGATGTTTATAAAAACTCAAAACCACCAGCATTGTTGTTGTTTTCAAAACATCTTAAGTTTGACATCCCTACTTTAAAGCAATCCCCCCAGTAACACAGGGTCTAATCCCATCACCGGTTGGTGATTTCTATGGGGCCGTCGTAATGATGACTTTACAACAAGATGATATTACCAGCTACAGAATTGCGGGCGAATGGGGACAATGGGACCTGTAATGTTTGTTTGTGTTTTATAAATACGCAGTAGGTTTATCCTAACAACAATGATACTTGGATTTATTCTTCCCTTTATGATCCGTTTTGTTAATTATAAAGAATGTGACTGAAAGGAAAATGTACAATAAGTGTTCGTCTTTCAGTTATCATCTATAAGGTCTACGAGAAGTCAAGAACTTTCTTCGAGGCCATGGAGTGCACCACACCATCAGATGAGACCAATCCCATCCAAGGACTCATCCTTTCTGTGTCCCAGCTGCAGCGACCAAACAACCCAGGACAGGTAAATATCAAGCAGCCCACCAACGCTCAAGACGCCCTGTCAACAGCCCTGTCTCTTGGACTAACCACCACTCCCGATTAATAAAACATCTTGGTTCCTTCCCAGTGTAGTATTTCTCAGTTCTATTGTACATAGTTATATTTGGCTAAAAGATAAAACTAAAGGACGTCTCATTAAAATCCTAGCTTTAATAAAATGAGCACAGTGTAGGGTAGGACAATTAGATAATAATCCACATAGCAGATTCAATACGAGTATATTAATATAATATGGTAGGTAAATAATGTGGGACAGATAAGATAAGGTTAAAATTATAAGAATATGTAAAATATAGGACCCATAGCTAAAATAAGAATTAAGATGAACAGATTGATATAAAATAGGGATACAAATAATTTGGTAGGAAATATTACGCTAGAATAAGGAATATGTGATATAAACATTTAGAAAGATGGTAGAATTGAGGGGGAGATAGACGGGAAAAGTGAGATAAAGGCAGAATAATGAAATTCATAGATAGAATATAGTAATATATACTGTACATAGTGAACAGGATAACGTATAGGGATGAATGAGGGAGGAAAAATAACAATTAGGTAATATGTTAAATATAGGTCAGGATACTAGATAAAAAATAAGATAAGTAATATAACATGGTGAAGTAATATATAAAGGTGAATATTAAGGTAAATATAGTTGTAAGATGAAGATAAGGGTAGGTAACTATAATAAGGTGATAGATATACAATAGGTTGAGGATGTTAGACAATATAAGATTGTAAGAAAACTATATATAGATTACTTGCAGTAATTATTTTATTATAAGCTAAATAGGTGACAGGATATAGGATATAAAAGAAAGATAGAGTAGAGTAGGTCCTGCTCAGAGATCTACCTTGACGTGGTGGCAGGCTTGTTATCTTTTAGCCAACAATGTTTCATTTACAGTCCAATGCTGCACAATAAAAGCACTTTACATGGCAAAGTAAGACATAAATGGGTGGAAGGTAGTTAGTGTGATTGCGTATAAGTGTATACAGGGGTATTTGGGGGTTTCTTTTGTGATAGAATACCCACCTGACGTTAATAGGGGTGGAATTCTGTCACTTTAAAAAAGGGTGGTATTCTGGATCATTGTCTATCTTGGCTTCTTTTGTAGACCCCAGACTAAGGAAGTGGGCAAACTAGACTGGATTACCGAGTGCAACTAACTGCTTACCTAGGGTAACCCAGGGGACTTTCTGTTGTAGTTCTCACCCTGGGTTCTATGAGGAGGTGTTTGGTTAAGCATAACTCCTCTTTAAGCAGAGAAGAAGCAATGTACAACTAAAAAGGGAAAGTTTAAGTATAAATAATGTGTGTTTGCTGCATTTTAAAACTCAATAATGGGAATGATGAGTTTTGTAGTGAAACGCTTGTTTGGGACAAAAAAAACTTTTGTGTGTACCCAGCCCAAAGTGGTGCTAATTTTGATCTAATCAATCAGAAAGCTAACATCTGATTTGGTTTGGGCAAAATTAGCACCATGTTTTCATGATAAGAACTTTATTGAATCTCTCTGTATCTTTTTGATGATTTTTTTAAAATTAGTTTTTTTGACTTTAGTTACCCTTTAAGTATGGTTGCCACAGTAATGGATAAGTAGATCAGTAGGTGTGTGTACCTGTGTCCGGTTAGGGGTTAAAAAAAAACAAACTTTTTTTGATGATGGGTCAAAATTTGTTTTTTTTTACTTTAGTTTCCTTTAGGCATGCTACAACACAGTAATGGAGGGGTAGTTAGTAGGTGTATGTAACGCCACATGGGGGTTAAAAAACAAACCTTTTTTATTATTCATCAAATATTTTTTGACTTTAGTTCCCTTTAAGTATGGCTGCCACAGTAATGAGTAGATCAGTGGTGTGTGTACCTGGGTCTGGTTGAGGGGGTATGGTCTTTTTTGTGTTTACATACAACCATAAAATTATCTTTTATTGAGAATAAATCTAAATTAGTTTTTTTTTACTTTAGTTACCCTTTAGAGGTATGGCTGCCACAGTAATGGATAAGTAGATCAGTAGGTGCCAGGTTGGCCCAGGTTATGGCCCTGGGCCATTCTATATTAAAGATAGTGCTGAAGCATTCAGGAAGACTGGCAAAAGCAGTTTTTCTTCTTCGTCCTGCTGCCCTCATAGAAAGGATATTGGGAGGTAAAAGCACCAATCCACTCCTCCTGCCTCAGGTATTTTTTTATTTTAACTGTTTGTGAAAAAACTTTATACTCACTATAGTTTCCCCTTTAATGTTTTAATGTCTCAGAGAATGGCGCTTGCGTGGGGATTGATTACTACTGTACGGATAAGTTAGATAACAGGCCATACAATGAACTATTTGGGGCATTGTTTCACCAATAGAACATGTCCAGAGAACAACATGACATCTCTTAAAGGATACACTTCCACTATTACCCTTTCATAACCTCCCTAGTGCATGAATCTTGCTGGCTTCCTCCTCCAACTGTAATCACCTTTTTAGCACGCCCCCCATGAGATTATCAAATCTCTAGCATCCACTTGGTCAAGAATAGCGTAGCTGTTTAACAGCGTGTGATTCAATGCGTGCGCAGATAAAACACAGCCAATTTCTAGCACATTTTGGCTGTGTTTATATGACGTCAGTGGACGCACGCATGTAACGGCCACGCAATTCTTTGACCAAGTTTGGAGATTTGGAAATCTCATGGGGCAGTGGCTAAAACGTAATTACAGTGGAGGAGGAAGCCAGCAAAATTCAAGCACTAAGGTAGGTTTATAGAAGGGTAATAGGGTACAAAATACCACCTTTATATTTTAAGCCACAGCTATCCAGTAAGATGAACTTGTTTTCACAGTGTACATGGCCCTTTAAGACTTGGAAGTTCGGAAAGGCTTTCTCATTGTGAGAACGGTAAAAACTATGAACTGTCCATTGGATGTGGTGATGGCAGGTTATTATAGTTTTTAAAAAAAAAGCGGATGAGTTTTCTAAAACAAGGAATGTTGCAGGTACTGTGGATTGATTCATAAAGTAGAGTTGATCCAGGGGAAATTTCCGATTGATACTTGGAGTCAGAATTTTTTTTCCCCTTCATTTCTGGTAGGTTTTTTTTGCCTTCTTCTAGATCAGCTGTTTAGTGGTTATTGCTGAGTAGGTTGGACTGGATGGGTGTATTTTTTTTTTATTGAACCTCAAATACTATAATATAATGGTTTCAATGTGTGTTTAATAACTGAATAAGTTGCAGATCTGTGTACGCATATGCTATTTATCAAGAGCTGCAACATGAAAATTCCATTTTTATATCAAACTAAACATTTTGCATTGTTGAATTTAGGTTTATTTTCGTTGACTGCCTGGCTGATCGGTGAACGACCCCCGACCAAACACAAACCCACGAAGATTCTTCGGGTATCAGAGATGATCGTGGATCATTGGCAAAATCGTACGTGTGTACGACCTTTCACTCTGAAAGGGTTGATTCTGTATCATAGTTTTGTAGAACAAGGATTAAGGTTTTTTCTCAACTCTGTTCAGGTTTAAACATTTTGCTGTGAAGAAGAGGCATGTGATCTCTGCTGAGTCCATTCGTTTTTGAGAACTGCCAAAAGTAAACCAGCATCTGTGATAATATCTTGTAGGCAGAGAACGTGCCCAATAATCTTAGAAAAACCTCTGGAGAGCAGGACATTGTGATGGATTAAACATACGGTATACAGCCTTATTCTACATAACTAAGAACTAATCTTTATTTAAGATGGAATAACCTTTGGCTGTAATATATTTTTCTCAAAAAGCATTTGTTTTTAAAAAAAATAGATTTTTTAAACTTTTTTTAAAAAATCATTGATTTTTAATCCACCCTGTTACATGACAACCGGGAATCCCTGTTTACATTAATTCCTGCTAATTAACCCCTTCTGTTATGCGTTACGGCAGGACTGGCAAAACCCCTAAAGCCACGTAACTTATGTGAATAGAATTACTCCAGCAATAGCTTTTTTATGCAGCATTAACATATCCACCCCTAGTATAAAGAGCAGTGCAATCCAGCAATCAGATGGCAATGCTTGGGGTATATTATCATAGAGCAAAGTTTCTTATACCGTGTGCCATGGGACGGTTTATAACAAAGAGGATGTGGGATATGTTATATGTGGGATAACCTTAATCACTCGTGTTATTACTGTATGATCCCATATTACATATCGATAAGGGCCAGGAATTAACATTTCTATTAAAGAGGACGATTTTCCAATTTCCCATTCAAGCAAAGAAACATATAATAGAAAGAAAATTCAGACACCAAATAGAATAAAAAAATTTTTATTGATTATATTATTTTTAATTTATTATCTTTATTGTATTATTTTCCTATTTAAAACTATTGCCGAGGAAGGCGAAAACCCTCTGAAGACAACATGGCTCCAGAGGGGAGAAATTCCTTCCTGACCCAATTGGTCGATCGATTATTATCCCTGGACCAATAAATAAATATATCAATTAAATAAAAAAATGATACACAATGTTAGATGTGTGATTGCGGTAACCGACCACCCAACACACCATGGGTTGAATGGCCGTTTGTTTGACTATCGGTAAGTGTTTTGTTGGTGGGCATTGTTGATTATCCGCCGGGTCACATAATCACGATGCCCAACCGAGGGCCTATACACACCAAAGCACTATGTGTACAAATGCCAGTTTTGGGCTGACTATCGGTAAGTGAAAGGGCCGATCGGTTGGGCGTCGTTGATACTCGCCGGCTCAGATCGTCTACATGCCCAACCAAGTACCCATACGTTACTGATAGTCCTTGAAATGGTCGTTCGTACACATCGTGCATTGGCGTTCGGGCCACAGCGATCCACACATGGAACATTGTGTTTCACTTTTTATTTAATTGATTATATTTATTTTCAATTTATTATCATTTTTAGATCGTTTATTCCTACCTACTTAATTGATGATCCATAGAAAAGCGAAAAGACATGGCTTCCTTCTGACCTTAACTGGCGATTGGATTAATTATCTATGGAGCAACTTGGAAGAATCAATTTCTGGGAATACTTATCATGTAACTTGTAGTTCTCACTAGCAAACTTACAGGATGGTGTGTCTTTACGCTTTACAGATGGAGGAACAGGCTGAAATAAAGGGATCTGTCCAGATAGGCTCCCTTATTTCCACCTTCAACCCCCATCCAGTATGAAGCCCCTCTCCAGTTTATATTTTCCATTTCTTTTTTTTGGGTGCGTGGAATGTGCTAGTTTTTCTGCCTTTTATTATATGTTGCTTTCCTAATGGGTCTTTCTATAAGGCAAAGGTGGCCCGTATAGGGATCCTACCAGATCTCTGCTTTTTACATCTGGCTGCTACCACCCCATCTAGTATGAAGTCTTTCTTGTCTTCCGAACTACTTTCTTAATTACCTGGCTGAGCTGATACTGGGGGAAGGGTGAAAGGCTGGTTTCCCAGCATTAGTCATCTGATGGTTTCTGTCGAATGACCTGGAGTGAAATGTTTGGTCGAAATATTGGCAATTTTTTTTTCCCCAAACAAACATTTCGGTCCGGACATTCATTAAACAGCTCATAAGGTGTGCCATAACTTTATCACAAGTTGTTTTTGACGGGCAGACTATCATTTATTAAGGGGCCTTAGGATGTAACCAAACATTTTTGGACAATTCTTTGTTTTTTTTAACCAACGAACTATTATCCGGTAAAATTGTTGACCGGTAATCTGTGCAGTCAGGAAGATAAGGTCGAGATTGACCAGTCGTAACACCTATGCCTCTAAGCCATTGGGAGAGTGACCCAAAATTTTTAGCTGAATTTTTAACTAAATTATAGCTAATTGACTGGTATCTGGCCAGCAGTAGGACCGGGTCAATTTTGTTGGGTACTGGGCACTGAGCCTGAACATTTTCACACTGTAATTTCAAAAACGCAAATTAGTTGATTTTTCAATTAAACAAACTGCTGGCAGAATTTTGGCCGATGTGCTGCCTTCAATAGGCTGCTTGTCGAGTCGCTCAAATCTTGGTCAGTGCCAGGGTTTTTTTTTCACCAACAGGCCTAGTTGTCTCTGAAAAGTGAACCGTAGCGTCAGTTGTAGGATAAGGTCAGTTTATTTGGCACGGTGCACTGAGTCTGAATAGTTTTCAAAAACCCTGCTGCAATTTTGGGTGAATCGTGCTGCCTGTACAAGGCCTGTTGTTTCAGTTGCTCCAAATAAATTGCCACCCTCTCGCAGGTTTTTTTTTCATCAACCATCAGACTATTGTCAGATAAATTGATTGGTATCTTTTGGTTTGGGAGGAATAAGTGGGAAGTTTGTCTGTGTGGTAATTGGGTCCTTAGAAGGGGCGCTTTTTGTTTAAAGCCAAACTTTTTGCTGATATCTCTATACCAAATCAGTTGGAAGGTTATTGAACCTTTAGGCAATTTTGGGTGATTTGGTGCCGCCTTCAATAGGCTGTGTGATCAACTCTTTCAAATGTCGGCAGTGGCCACGTTTTCAACTGTCAGAACTATTGTCAGATAAATGAAGTGGTAGTCCTTTTGGGTGGGAGGAAAGGGGTAAGTTTGTCTCATGTTAATGGGCCTTCGGCGCTTTTTGTCTTTTGAGCGAAACTTTTGTGCTATATTCTACCAAATCGGTTGGAAAGTTATTGACCGTTAGGTAATTTTTGGGCGCTCGTGCCACCTTCAATAGTGCTGTGTTATCCAATGCTCCAAAATGTTGCAGTACCACCGATTTTTTCAACGTCACACTATTGTCAGATAAATTGAGTGTAGTCTTTTGGTTGGGGAGGATAGGGGGGAAGCTCGTCCCCTTTTAATTGTGTCCTTAGGGCTTTTTTCTTTGACCGAACTTTATGGCTGATTTTCTCTAACCAATCGGTTGGAAATGTTATTGAATTTTTGTGGCAAATTTTGACATCGTGCGCGTTTCAATAGCGTCCAAAATGTTGTCAGCCATGGCTTTTTTCACCAAGACTATTGTTCCATTAATTGATTGTAGTCTTTGTCGGTTGGCAGATAGGTTGCAAATGACTGTGCACTGTGCCTGAACATTTTCTGTGCAAATTGGTCGACCATTGTTGAAAAGTCTATCGAACCCGGTTTTGCTGCGTACGTGCTTCCTTCAAAAGACTGGTGTGGTCTGTTTCTCTAAATATCGGCAGTGCCACAGGTTTTTTCAACTGGCAGACTATTGGTCCACTAAATTGACTGTTAGTCGGTCGTTGGCACGATAGTTCCAGATTGACTGTCCACTGTGGCCTGAACATTTTCCTGTCGAGTTGTCGACCAATTGGTTGATACAAGTCTATCGAACCTTTTGGCTGCTCCGTGCTTCCTTCAAAAGACTGTGTGGTCCGTTTCTCTGAAATATCAGCAGTGCACAGGTTTTTTTCAGTTGACAGACTATTGTTCCACTAAATTGACTGGTGTCTGGTCGTCCTGGAATGATAGTTCCAGATGACCTGTGTTAATTGCCATTGGCACTGTGAACTGTGCCTGACCATTTTTCTTCCAAATCTTTTCACATCCAAATCCTTTTGAAAAATTTCTCCAAAATATTTTCTCCAAAACCGCACAGTGCCGTAGGCTCTTTCATATTTTCCCTTGTATGACACCCCACAAGATCTTGCTCATCATACTCACTGCAGGTTGATTCCCAACCTTTTGTGTGACTCTGTCCATCATTGAATGGGGTAATAATGGAGCTTTGAGAGTTTGCTTCGAAATTTCTTTCTCTTCTCTCATCTCTGCAAAATTTTGCATGCAAATGCTTTTTTGAAAGTAGGAGCAGCTTCTTATATAGCCTGGTGTGACACTCATCAATGACATCACAGCTGTAGTATCAATTCAAATTCACCTCCCACAAACTAAAAAAAAACAAAAAACTTCCCCTGTATTTAGGTAAGAATGGTACAAATCCTGAACAGTTATTACTATTGAGATTTGAATTCCTTTCCCGTTAACTAGTATTTCAATGTACCTGTCGGCAAATGCTCCCCGTCTGTTCACAGCTAATGGGGTGAAAGGGAAAATGTTAACATGGAGAGACATGAGCTGCAGATAAATGTATGTAGTGTTATTGTGTATTTATAAAGCGCCACTTGGGGACGCAGCGCTGTCATAATTAAAAATACAATAAATTCATACAAGGGTAAATAATACCTAGATAGTTTCAGTACATAAATATATAAATTATATAAATAGAAGTGCTAGGGCTTTGCCACCAAGGGTAATAGGTCCCTGCCCCGTAGACTTACAATCTAGTTTAGCCCAGTTGACTGGACTTAAGTTAGGTTTCCTGTATGGGGGGGTCAGTTATGTTGACAAATGTGATACCTAGGCAGGGGGAAATAATGTAAGTTAGTGTGTGTTGTACATACATGCATTCCCATATATAATATGCCAGGGTGGGATTTGATTTAATCAAACTGATCAAATCACATTTAAATCACTAGTCAGTAAGGTTTTATTTAAATCCTAGTTTTGCTACATAAAGACTTATTCTTGGTGGTATACTTTAATATAGTCCAAGTAGATGAAGATTTTTAGAAAATTAAACAATTTAATAATGACTTTCCTTCACTTAAACAATAACACTACAAACCCAGCAAAATGTTATTTGCTTAAAGGGAATTTCAGTGCAAATACATATGCTTTTCAGAAAAAAGAGCAGTATTTTTTTTCATTTCAATGACCTACCTGCCCATTCACATTGTGTTTGTGTAAAATAAGGCAACAGAAAACTGACTTCCTGTTTTTGCCCCTTGACAACAGCACCTGGGTTGATTCAGTTGCTCAGTAGAGATCTGAAGCGTGGTTTGACCCACCCAACACCAATCATTAAGAAATTACTTTAGGACCATTCCAAGGATGTGGTGGCATATACGTTTCGATCATTCCTTTTATTTGCAGAGGGGGAATTCACAATCATATTCTAATGGAATCTGACATGAATTTGCACCAACGCTCCCTTTTTTCAGATTGTAGAGTCTATCGCCCATTCATCGTGTGATAAGATGTGTCAACTTGTATTGAAAACAATAAACATAAACTTACTATATTAACCATTTGCGATAAAACATTTGATTTACTTTCAGTAATTTGGCCCTGGAAGTATCAGTGCAAGTAAATATATATGGTAACCAAGGTAGCAGTGTAACAATATTATAGAATATATACAGCTAAACCAATTATACAGGTAAACAATATATACTACAGGTATAGAATATATATACAGCTAACAATGTATACAGGTATAGAATATATACAGGTAAACATATATCCAGTTATCGAATATATACAGGTATAGATAATATATACGCTAACAATGTAACAGGTAACAATATATATAATATGACCGCTAACAATGTACTACAGGTAATAGAATCTATACAGCTAAACAATGTATAGAGTTAACAATATATCAGGTATAGGAATATATACGCTAAACAATGTATACAGGTAAAAAATTAAACCAGGTATACTACATACATAGGTAACAATATATACAGGTCTAGAATATAACAGCTGCTAAACAATGTACTACAGTTAAACAATATAATAAGGTAATACAATGTATACAAGGTACTATACGAAGGGATAGAATTATACAGCTAACCATGTATACAGGTTAAAAACAATATATTAGTAAACAATAATACAGGTAACAATATATACCAGGTAAACACTTATCATCTAAACAATGTATACAGGTAAACAATACATACAGGTAAACAATACCTCAGGTGAACAATATATACGGTATGAGAATATATCAGGCTAAACAATGTATACAGTAAACAAGTATTATATGAATATATACAGCTACAACATACAACAGGTAAACAATACATACAGGTAAAAATACATACCAGCTAAACCATACTCACAGTAAACAAGTACAATATTCAGGTAACATATATACAGGTTAAACAATGTATACAGGTAAACATATACAGACATTAGGGAAACAATTATATAGGTATAGAATATATCCAGCTAAACAATGTATCATGTGACAACAATATTAGAAGAATATTACACTAACCAACTGTATACGGTAAACAATATATGACAGGTAAACAATATTACAGCTAAACAATGTGTACAGGTAAACATACATACAGGTAAACTATATACAGGTATAGATATTACAGTGAAACAATACATACAGGTAAACAATACCTACAGGTAACATCAAGTACCATTAACAGGTAACTACATATAAATCTCAAACTACATACAGGTAAACATACATACAGGTAAAAGAATAACAGGCTAAACAATAATAATACACAACAATACTACAGTAATCAACAATAAATATATCAGGTAAACAAATATACACTAAAACAATGTGTTACAGGTAAAACATCATAGTAAACAATAGTATACAGCTAAACAATACATACCGGTAAACAATACATACAGGTAAACAAATATATACAGCTAAACATGTATACAGGCTAAACAATAATATAACAGGTGAAACATGTATACAGGGTAAACACATATATACAGGTATAGAATAAATACAGCTAAAAACAATGTTAGACAGGTAACAAATATACAGGTATAGACATATATAACAGCTAAACATGTATACAGGTAAACAATATCAAGGTCAACAATGATACAGGTAAACGAATAGTATACAGGTAATACCAATCCAGACTGGGGTTACCTTGACGTGTTGGAAGGCTTTTTCTTCAGTGATCACAGTAATGTTATACTAAAACCCACTTTGTTATATGTATGCCAGTGGCAGATTAATATAATATTGCCATGGGCCTATGAATGTGCATTGATTATATTGTCTACTTTCTTGTATATAAATGTTTGAACCAGATCAGTTACACTTCCGCTAAATGTAGGTTGTAATTAGCCTAATTGGAGTTGCTTCCGTCCTAAATCCTTGTGATTATACTGTTAAATGTAAATCTTCATGCACATCAGTTTTATAATGGAAAGCCTTTTGTTCTTTTCATTAACAGTCTTAGTTTGTAAACAAGCACACATAAATGTACACAAAAAAATGACTAACAAATTTAAAAAACAAAAGTTTTGCTCTTTATTAAACAAAAACTTTTAAAACAAATCAGTTTGTAATATGCAATCATAATTGTAATTAGCTAAACATCTTGAAATCTTCCATGTGCCTAATTCCAAAGTACAGGAGATATGTAATAGTGAAAAACCACGTCTTACCTGTTCCACAAGACAGAATAATGGACCAGTATTGAGGAAAGGTAAGACACTTGTCAGCTTTGCGCTACTCTGTGGCCCCTTATGATACCCAGTTAAGTTTTAAGGGCAATTGTATAGGGGGAGCCCTCCGCTGCAATTGTACAACCATACAATAAGTGTATAACACTGTTAACCCCTATTATTGCATGGGGTTTTAACACTTGAAAGGTTTCTTGATTGCACATGGTCCAGTGATTTTTAAGGTATCAAACCAAAGAAGGAAGTAGGCTACCGAAACACTCAATTAAATAGATATGTAAAACAACCTTTATTTTTAACACAGACTGGGCTATAGTGTGAACACACAATTAAACAATTAAAAAACGATATTTACACTGAGATCAAACAGATTACAAACAGTACAACATCTTTAGGTGGAGCCATAAGGGTAATACTCGTACACAAATATCACGACGCTGGCCTGGTAATAAAACTAAACGGCCGCAAACGTGAATGACCCCCTTAGAGGGTGCAAACACCAACCTAACACTTGCACGAACACACTGACAGCGCAAGAAGTTCTTCTTTTAGACCTATCGCCCTGGCAGACTACGAATCAGAGGGCAAGAGAAAAAACCATATAATGCACTATGTGTGGAAGAAACCCCACACCTTGCCCCCCACTCCTCAGCCTTAAACGCACACCTGGGGATTTCAAATGGACGCAGTCTTTGGACCACTTGCAGACACAGGGAACTTACAACACCTTACAAAAGCAAGTATTACTCCAGGGTCTTGCTTTCTGTCCACCATGAGGGGGTAGATAAATGTACAGCTACACCAAAGACCTTTTTTGTGGAAACTACCGCTCTTAAGGCGTTCTTTCCATTCGTAGACGACAACAATCTTGAAGTACTTCAATCATTGCAATGGACACACCCCAGTCAGGAGATATAAGTTCAACGCCTAAGTCTACATTCTGTCCTCCCTTGTCGGACTACCCCAGTACAATATCTTTTATTTTATCGGAATACACTTCTGGGAATTGAAAAATGGTGTGCGGACTCTCTGGTGTGTTACATTGACCAATGTGAAATGGGAGGCCTAGAAAGACATTGAAAGCTGGGGTAAATGTACTCACAAACCATCTGACAAAGGGGTTAAACAGTGACCATTAACCCTACATTATTAGACAGGAGTTTGGGATCTACAACAGTGACCATTAACCCTACATTACCACACAGGAGTTTGAGATCTAGAACAGTGACCATTAACCCTACATTATTA
>JAACNH010004699.1:0-23077 GCA_019447015.1 Hymenochirus boettgeri | reverse complement strand
ACAATATCTTGCTAATATATAAAATACCTATTTCTACCCAGCGAAAAATCATTTCGTTCTCTCTGCCCACTTAAACCAGGCCTTGCTGCACATGTTTAAAATATTTGTGTCCACATAGTATCCGCGCTGGTTGCAGACATACAAAACTGTTGGAAATATAGCAATCACATGGTACACTGTATGGCTGGTGGTGGATTGTCACATAATCAATAACAGCTGAATGGACACATCAGAACTGGTTTAACAATATAACTGAATGCCAATCATTTGAGGGGCTATGAAACAGGACATATGGAACATGCCTCTGAGTGCGATATCTCTTTATATCTGACTTACGTTATTAAAACCTCTACATGAGAGGTCTGCAGGTTGGGCATCATTCAATTCATGAGAAAATCTGCTTAAGGAGCAAGGCGCTTGTGAATGTTTTTTCTTTTACAGTTAAGAAAAAGAAAACAACCAAGACAACAGCTTAAAACAAAACCATAATTACATAAATACTAATTTAAAGCTAAGAGTACTGGACAAAAACTACACTTACAAAAATAATTATTATAATCCATTGTTACAAGGGCAATGACTAAAACAAGTTATAATATTGACTTTTTAATTCCAGGGAGGTGAGGGACAGGAAGGATTGCTAATTTATTTTACTTACTATTGTAGATCTCTTGTGCAGATGACAGTTCTCTTCCCCACCCCAACATGCTGACAATATGCCCATTATGTGCACGTTAGGGAGCGCGGGCTGACAGGGAGGCTGACATTTCCAAGAGTGGTATCTTATGCTATAGAGATCAGCAATAGTTTGTAAAAACAGAGGTATTTGATAAGTCTCCAACCTCCCTGGAAATTAGAGATATTTTTTTAAAACTTGCTTTGATAGTGCACATGTCCTTTAAAATAAATCCACAAACCTTCATTGAGATTGTACAGTAAAAAGAATAACCATGCGAGTCTAGATCTTGAATCACATTCCTTAAAAGTGAAAGCAAAGATAAGGTGTGATTGTACGGAGTCAATTAGTGCTGCTTTAAAAGAAATCTTGTAAACCAGGCATTTTCAACCCCAAGTTTTTAGGCTTAGGTGTGTTAAATAATTGCATGCAGGAAGAGCAATTAGTATTTACAACTTAAAAATTCTATACACCCGATCTACTGTGGCTGAACAAATCAAGGTCTAATTTTTTTTATTGTACAATAAAAAGGTGGTTGCAGCAGGTGTGAAATACTGGTTCTTTCAAAAGATGCACAAACACTCTGATACCTTTGGAGAATGCCTAAAAATAAATGTTTTTTGGAAGTGCTACTGACATCTTGCTCTTGGGTGCAACATCTTTTAACCACCAGTGTAGCAGTTATCTAGTTAAATAACCCCATATTCTGAGCTATACTAGCCTGGAGACTTGCGGTTACAATAGCAATAAATAAAATTTAGAAATATTGACAATGCCTTAGGCACTGAAGAAAAATACTGCAGGGTGATTATTTTTTTACAGACATAGGTTTTCAGAAAAATCTATTATTTTACTTTTTTTTTTCTTTTCTTTGTTTTTTTTTTTAAATAAAATTTTTCCTTGGAGAAATGCAGATTGGGCTAGTTACAATTTTAGCCGAAGCAAAATTCTACATACCAGCATTTAGACAGACTGTGTGTGTACAGCGATTCTCCAGTTCATAATTTTTGGAAAGACTGCTGCACTAAAAGTTATAAGTTCATAACAAACTTCAGGATACTTGACTGACTCTAAGAGGCTTGGGAGCATTAAAAAGAAAAGAAACAGGATCTGCTTCAAACCGAAAAACCCAAAATGAGGTGCACATTATGCCCTTCTTCAAACCCTATGGAATTGTTTAAATGACCAACAATTACACTAAACACTGGATATTAACAGACATGCAGAGTAAAAGTTTGTGTGCATTACTGCAATGGTGCCCCAAGAGGATCAAGCAACACATTTTACCTAAGCTTGGCTAGTCGAGGACGCTTTTTAAAAGTTAATTGCCATGTGCAAATTTCTTAATAGATTGGCTACCTGGCTGCTAGGATTTTTCAGCCTTGGCTTGTGGTTTCATAAAAGGAAATACGGTAATTGAAATTGTAAATATATAATCTGTTCACAAACAAACATCAGTATACACTCAGCTTCTGATGAAAGTTAAACATTGTGTATAGCACTCAGACCCATCATATATATATCTATCCTCCCCTCAGCCAGTGCCTCTGAAAGCTCCCAGTCTCAGGGGTGTTGTTAATGAGGTCATGCACTCTACATTACAAATAAGCAGAGCTGTAGGTTTTGCAGGGTTCTAGAAAAACGGGGAAATTACAGATGTGTTAAAAAAAAAAAACCCGAAAATAATTGTATTGAAAGAATTTTTAAATGACCATGGCTTTTTGGTTAGCAAGTTTAGTGTTTCGGTAAGTTTTCTGCATAATGTTCCTCATGCAACAATAAAAAAGTGTGGCAAAAAAATACAGGCCATAAACAGTTTATGTTGCAGAATGCGAACATAGCAGTGGAAATTAAATGCACAGCGATTTGTATAACAACTATTGAATGTCATGGAAAGCAAAAAATCATACAATGTTATATGTTTATAGTATTCATGCAGTAATAAAAACTATGCCTTGTACCTCACAGGCAGCTTGCTTTCACTTATTACACTTAAGGAAAAGTAATCTTACTTCCTATAATACTCCTGCTAATTGCTTTGAGCCATCATTGTATTGAAAGCCATTTGGCATTAGCAACAGCATGACCCGTTTCTTTTATGCGCGGTTTAGATAACAAATACAAAGTCCTATAGCACATAGGGTCCAGGCAAACTAGCAGGGTTATTCAACAAAGTTCTTGTCGTTAAAATGGTGCTAATTTTGCCCCAACCAATCAGATGGTAGCTTTGAAATGATTAATATATATGATTGGCTGGGGCAAATTAGCACCATTTTAACGATAAGAACTTTTGATCTATTAACAATAAGAACTATTCAGAGAGGTTGTCTCTAGGATTTTTGCCACCTGAGCCAAACTTTTGAATTCTTGCCCCTCTGTACTACTAGGTGCTATGTTTATTTTCCTTCTGCTCTGCCTGACACTTTTCTAAAGAAAAAAAACTTAAAGTGAGCTCTGCCTGCTGCCTCTTTGAGTATTTAGCATGGTGCCGCCATGAGCATTTTTGCTCATATTACCTCATTAGAGAGACACCCCTGGACTATTGAATCTCCCAGTAAGTACATAAACATCACCATAATCTCAATTGTAATGTTGAAACACCAGAACAATTTTCATTCTGGCCTGTAAACTGGAATATGTGAAATATACAATATACATTAGGCAGGCAGCCATCATGGATTTATGGCCACATTTAAAGCTATAGTGTTCACAATTGTTTGCAGAACTCAATGGTTTTTATTGACTAGAGAGTATGTTTGAAATAGGTATTCACTATTATGCCAAAACAATACTTTCTGCCAAACAGAAACCGATATATAAAATATTTGTATTCAGCATATTTTGATCTTGAATAAGTATATCAAAACAGCAAGAGCCACCAAAGTATTTACCATCGTCCTTAGGGAATGAGACAGCTATGAAACACAAGAACAGGTGTCATCAGATACAGATTAGGATATCAGAGATACTCCCTTCTCCTTTCTTCTTCTTCTAAAAAAAGTCACACGATTCCCAACAATTGTTACAAAGTTGCTGCTGCTGAATTCAGTCATTCAATATACAATTTTTTTTTTTTTTTTTTTTTAATGTGCTGGCAAGTACAGAAGTCTTCCTGTGCTCTTAAGGTGCCTGTCTATGTAGCGAATGTACCTATTCTGCTCAGATAGTTATTTTTCCCCCATGTCCAATACATAACATAGTATTGGAGGTTGACTAAAGACTACAATCATCAGTTCCAACCCTTTTAGCCTACTCATGAAACCTACCTTAAGGCTCATACTCACATGCAATAGCGGGGGCCACACCTGGAGAATGTTGTGTATACACATCCATTTAGCTGACAATCGTGCCATGTAGGGGTGCTTCGTCGGGGGAGATGGGCCATTCAGCCGTGGCTCATTGCCCTCTTTGGCTTGTTAACGTAGGAGTTAAGGGCGCTTTAATAAGTTTGTGCCAAAAGGGCAACAAGCAACCGCTTTTTATACAAGACAAATCTTGTACTCTAGCAAGTTACTGTTATAGCACTGCTACAGCTAAGTCGCTTATCTACTAGGACCCACAAACTTTTTCACTTAGCAAAGAGTCATTTATGGTATTGGCCAGCACAAGACGTGTTAAACTCCTAATCATTACCTTACATATATCAACATGGAATCAATTGGGACCTTGCTCTCAATACCAATTCTAAGTCATTTATACACAGATTAAATGAAGTGGGCCCCAGTATAGAAACCCACAGGTCCTACTTAGAAATTTAATCCCACATGATATAAAGCTCCTGACAACTACTCTCTGTACCTGATCTATCAACCAATACATGTCACCTATGTGGCAAAGCCCATATTGCTATATATTGTATTGTTAGATGGATGGTCTGCTTAGAAAATACATTCTATTTACATTTGTGCATTAAAATGGACTAGAGAATGTCACTGTTTATAACATTCATAGGCATGAAATCATCAGGGTCTGTTGGAAGAGACAAAAATGGAACAACACCTTCCTAAGCAATACCGATGCTAAATGAGTATCCCTTGTAGTTTTATGCTAAATTAAATAGCATAATGGGGAAAGCTTTGAGCATTTTGTACATTTCCCTCTTTACAGAGTACATTGGAAAGGGAAGGAGGTGCACAGTACTAATGCAAAGTGTTTTTTTTTAACCTGAAGGGGGAGCTGTGGATAAAAAAAAGCACATATACTAAAGAATATAGTACTTTATTGTGCTTGGTACAACCCAAACCATGGACTTCTTAAAAGAGCCAAAGACTTTTAAAAAAAGTTAACTTCAGTCTGATTTAACAGTTCAGACTGTCCAAACATCAGACCTGATATTTTGATGACATTTGCATCAATAGCCTACTGATTTTTAAAATCAGACCTCAGTCAGATTTAGGGGAACAAAATTAGTTTTTGGGCCACTTTTTGCTGCAGTTTTGAACAACTATATACAGTTAAAGAGAAATGTGGTCTCCATGCTGGGGCATTTATTAAAAGAGCTCACTCCAACCTTAAAATGTCTCCAGGATCATGCTAGAAGCTGCAGTCTATCCAAAGTTACAGCAGTATAAAGGGTGTTTTTTTCTTGCTAGTACTGTGAACTGTGACATAACCAGCACAAACGCCTCTGTACCCCCAAGACTCAGAAACGACATGCCCACTGCTGGGAGAGAGCATCATCAGCTACCATCATAAGTACCACCCTCAAACATCATTTTTTGGTTGTAAGCATGGCCCCATAGAGGGGTTCAACATTTTGAGTGATCTGATAAATTCGATTGGATAAATTCAAATATTGATCCCATGTATGTTGTTTTTGTCAATCGGTTTCTCAGAAATACAAAAATTGGACCATGTGGGAAAATCTTCCGCCGACCCCATCTTCAGTACCCATCTGTCTTCAGATTTCAAGGTAAAACTACGAAAGATAGAAGGCTCAAGGTGGGGGACTTGAAAAGGTTTCAAATCATCGAAGAATATCTGCCTGTGTACAGTAGCTCTAGATTCAGAAATTATAGGTTTTTTGGGGGGTGGGGATTCTTACACAGCACTCATGTGCTGTCATAGGCACAGACAAGGATCTGTAATTTAACAAGCCCATAACTTAAGATCCAGAGAAGCTAATACATAATTCTAGGCTTGTTTAAAAGGAATGAGAAAGCCAATTGTTGAAACGTTCACCATTAATATTTTAAAAAATTTTTAAAATGGAAAACATTTTGATCAAAATACAGCAGGGATAGAGGGTGCTGGATTGCATCTATATTTGCCTTAAGATTGTCAGTCCTATTGTATACAAGCTATCTGCATATCATCAGCCTTCCAGAACTAAAAATCCTATCTTAACGTCAAAATCTATAAAACACCTAGGTACCCCTGAGTTGTTCTGGTTTTATTGGGGGGGGGGGGGGGGGGGGGGGGGGGGGGGGGGGGGGCTTTCTTTTCCTGGGAATATTTTAGGATAGAGAACAAAAATTTGAAAACTTGTAACTGTTAATAAAAAAAAGTGTACAAAAAACACACCTAGGTACCAAATTGATTTTCATCTTGTTATAGCTTTCATAGATTTTATTAGATCGATTCTATACAATATCCTTTGCATAAAACAAAAGTGTATTTCAAATCTCATAACTCTGAATTCCGGAAGTGGTGTATATAACCTGAGAGAGCAATATGATAAAATTGCAATGAAAGGTAAGAAGCAGGTATTAGTTACATGGAAATAATTTCTTTTGAACATTTGACCAGCTAGTTTAGCAAAACACACCCAAAAGGAACCTCTATTTTACACAAACAAATCCAGATGCAGTTAAGGTTATTAGAATGTTTGTTTGCCATTGTGAATTGTTGCTAATTTATGGTTTTAAGCCAAATACTGCAGAGCATACAGTGAGTGTATGATTGTTGTGTCAAAATGGCTGTAAATTAAAAGATATACTTGAATTAACTTAACGAAAAGAAGATGCTTCATGCTTAAGATGGTCACCAGAGCCTTTCAATGAGAGGATTTTAAGTGAAGTTTTGTGCCCAGACCGGCTCAAAATATAGGCCATAATTATAGACATGTTATAAGTTATTTAGAATAATTTTCAGGCAAAATTGGTCAAAATCAGACCTGGTATATTTGTAATTTTCCAGCAGATTGTGTAGTCAAGTCACTTTAATTTTAGCCAACAGCCACCAATCGATATAGAAACTTGGTAAAATCAGCCTGTGTACCAGCTCTTTGTGATGAAAAAAAAATCCTTTAAATCAGTGTTTAGCCTATTCTCATGCATGTTAGAAAATTCTTATTGTAGCATGATGTATTTTTCAGAATTACTGCAAGATATTGATTGACTTGTGCTCCAGTAACTATATAACAACAATGGAACACAAACAAGTTACAAAATCTTTGTACACACTCTAGATAAGTCAGCCAATGCGAGAGAAGAACTACATTATCTTATAATCTAGTGTGTGCAATGGCATTACCAACACTTTTTAAACGATCTGTCCTGCCAAATTTCTCAACAATGAAGGCCAGTAACCAACTTTTTTCTCTGTTAGTCCCCACTCCTCATAGTACAGAACAGGCTGCTTTGGGATTGCCCTCCTCTTCATTACATATGTTGCCAATGTCAGAGAATGGGAGGACTGGGGAGGAGCCAGAGAGCGTAGTTTTGCGCAGGTGGGAGCTGACTTGTGACATTCCTGAGGCTTTCCCTGCACAGTGCCACCGCGCGAGCACAGCCTCAGACTCTCTCAGTGGTGAGGGAGACAGGAAGTCCCTCCCTCTTGCAGTGTGAAGTCTGACAGAGTAGGTAAGGGAATCTACAGCCCTTCTCTTTCACGGTGTGAAAACAGCCTTTTCAGGCAGAGTACTGCTTGCCTGAAAAGGCAGATTCCACAGAGTTTTTTGGGGGGAGGGGGTCTGAGAACCCACGACACCTGCAAGTGGGTGTGGCTTAGGCACCCACGAGTGGGCGGGGCCACATGAGCTGTAAGAAAATGAGCCATGGGGGCAGCAAACTGGAGGGACCATGGGGTCCATGAGTGGGAGGGACCAGGGGGGCTGCAAAGGGGAGGAGGAGACAAGGACAGATTGCCTGATGGTTCAGAGCAGGAAGTGCAGGGGACCTGGTGATGCTGCTGCCATATCACACGCAAAAATGTAAATATCTTCAAAACTATGCAAAATAAACAATGAAAATACATTGCAAAAATTCTCAGGGGAGCAATTCCTATCAATTTACCTAAAGTCATTTTTGGACCACAGTTCCCCTTAACTTTCTGGTCAGTCATTTCTTTATATCTTGGGCTGTGGAGCCCGTAGAGAAGTGGTTGATGGCTTGTTTTAAAGGTAAGAAACTGGCCTTTCATTTAAACCCAACTTCTTGGAGCCACAGTTCCCCTTTAAGGTGCCTTTTAAAGGAAATTCTGAAACCACAATCACTTGTTTAAAGGAAAACAATATCAAACAACAATACATGTCCACACTTCCAGAGCTGAAATCAATTACTCACATTTACAACGTGCTGCCCTCCTAAGATATCACACAGCAAAGATAAAAAAAAGCCCACCTCAAGCTGGCCAGGGCCATGGTTAAAAAAAGCATTGTCATTGTCTGGGGGAATGTCTATTACAACCTCTCCCTCCTCCTGCGCGAGGTCAAACAACTTGACATTCTGTTGCTGGTAGGATACAGCCTAGATAATATAGTTGATCAAGGGTGGGTGGAGGAGTGTTTTTTGCTTGCTAGCTTTGAGTGGCAGAGGCAGACAGACTTGTTACGCCCCCTTCACAGCATGGCTAATTGAAGGCAGAGAGCGGCTCGAAATCAGAAGCAAAAACTGATTGCTGGAGGGACCATGGGGTCCATGAGTGGGAGGGACCAGGGGGCGGCAAAGGGGAGAAGGAGACACAGGGCAGATTGACTGACATGGTTTCAGAGCAGAAGTGCAGGGACCTGGTGATGCTGCTGCCATAAAATGCCATAAAATGTAAATATCTTCAAACATGCAAAATAAACAATGAAAATAAATTGCAAAAATTCTCAGGAGAGCAATTACTATCAATTTACCTAAAGTCATCATTGGACCACAGTTCCCCTTTAAAAATAACAGATTAACACCTGTGACGATAGGTCATAATAGTCCTACCCAACTAGATAAAAGTCACACAAATATCTTTTTTTCTGAAAAACATCAGCAAAACAAACCAGACTGCATAACTCAGTTCCTCTTTTCAACATATTTGCAACATTTGCTTTCTGAATTGTTAATGCAAATAACAATCACGCAATGCAGGAAACTAAAGTTTAGAGACGACAACAACACACTGAATTTACATCATCCATACAGCACATGATTTAACATAAATAAATCTAACACAATGTTAAAGGGTATGTCCACCTTAAATCTTACTTTTAATAGGCTTCCCCCTGGTCCCCCAGCCCCAACCGCATTATTTTTATTTAAGAAAGCTCCCCAAACTCTTACTTACCTCCCCTCTTTCCTCGCCGCGCTCCCGGCCCTCTGCTTGCGAGAAATGCAAGCAGGGGCGGGGGACCGGCAGCCGCGTCTGTGATGGCTGGAGCGGCAGCCATCACGGACGCGGCTGCCGGCAGCTCACTTCAGCGGAGGAAAGAGGAGAGGTAAGTAAGAGTTTGGGGAGTTCTTAAATAAAAATGATGCGTGGTTGGGCTGGGGACCAGTGGGAAGCCTATACTACAAGGATTAAATGCTAGGGGGAGGGAATCGTGAGAGGGAGGGAGGAGGGAGGGAGAAGGCTGCAGTACGCATGGCAAAATCTACCTGAGGCCAGGTAGGAGGCAGAGTCCTATATGGACTCTGCTAGCCTCCTGGTGGGCAGTTTTTGGGACTTTGGGGGGGGGACTACAGGAGAACCCTATGGAGCTGGGATGTTAGGTAAGGATTAAACTACACTCATGGTGGGGCCAGTAGTTGGGGGGATTATAGTTTTGGGGGTGGACATGCCCTTTAAAATTCCAACTAAATGAATTGCACAACAACCAGTAATTACATTGTAAATACAACAGATAACTGGCACAAACTATAGTTGCAGTCTCAGCTTTTCTGTGCCATGAATATTAAACATGAGCTGCCTTCACAAACATACTTTGCAAGTTTTCTGTAAAATCACTTTGTAAAAGACTTGTAAAAAATGTAAGGAGCATTAACAAAATCGATAATACTCCATAAATGAGAAGCACACTTCATAACAAATGAGCCTTGTATCATTCTTTACTGCATAAAAAAAACAATATATGGTATGCTACTTCCATTCCAGTTAAAGCTATAGGTGACTACTGATACAGATTTATTTATTTTTAATCCAGGATTCAACTGCATGTTACTACTGTTCTGTTGCTGCTGGCTATGTGCAGAGTTTACAAAGATTGATGAATGGCATGGGGGTGTGCTATGCTTATGCCAGACTACTAGAAGATCAGGCAGTGAAGTGAAGTCTCAGAAGAAGGTAACAGTGCCTGATATTTTTAAATAAAAGGTAACATTTAAATGATTTTAGTAATGCCATTTTTTAGTAGTTTTAGGCATGAATGTTAAGAGATTTGTCCCACAGCAACGCACAAAACACAATGCAATTTGTGTGTTGTCCATTTTTTCCATGTCTTATTAATTGTTTTTCGAGCTAGCTTGTTCACTTATACTCGTGTCCCAAGTATGTACTGTGGGTAATAGTACAAAACCCACATTAGTAGTGCATTGTGACCGCTTTTCCCCATTTTCACATTCCTTCAGACTTAAATTAAGTTAGAACAGCACAAATGGCCAAAGTCGTGCACATCTGCAATTAATATAGATCCGAACACAGCACACATAGTGGGAATTGTTTCCTGTGATTTCCACTTAAAATCCTTATTGTGGATTGTAAAACGCATGGGGATATAAAAGCAAATAGAATTTTTTTCTTGGTATATATATTATGCATTGCTTTTACCATGAGCACCTACAATCAATTAGGACTATACAAGAGCTCTGTGCCCTGAGCCTGTATACTACAGAAAAGGGACAAGCAACAACCCAAAAAAAAGGGGGGAGGGGTAGATTACATAAGGGGAGATTTACCCAGATTCACTATCGCTCTTGGTAAAACAAATCTCCTGGACGTGATTTTGCATCACATTTGCATCCGTGGTTAAATCAAAAAGGGATTTTAAACACTTTTTTACACCGGCTGTTAGTGGGCATTAATGCAGACGCAATATTAAATTGTGAGACCGGGATGCGCGGGTGTCTTTTGCTAAACCCGCACAGCCAGCGATAAGATGGAGTTTAAGTTTGCTTAATGATATTAAATCGGTTAGTGCGACTTTATCTCCAGAAAGAAGCCCAGTGCCTCCCGTAATTGAGGCTGATAGTGTATGTCAAAGTTCCACTATTACAGCGGCTGACAGCTCCCCACTCACTGCAACGCATTGCTTGTGCATGCGGTCACCCAGGGAGGTACGTGTAGGTTTTCAACCTATATTTCCATGTATCTGATGGTCGGGCCAAAAAATCTGCTAAAGCCACACAATTGGTCAGCCAGGAGGCATTCGCTCATTTGTGGTGGACGGTAGTTGGGACAAAAAATCCAGCCTAAAATGTGGTAAAGTTTTAGCGTCAATTTTTTCATTATAGTTGC
The DNA here is from genome assembly GCA_019447015.1 of Hymenochirus boettgeri. Lineage (NCBI taxonomy): Eukaryota > Metazoa > Chordata > Amphibia > Anura > Pipidae > Hymenochirus > Hymenochirus boettgeri. The sequence goes on along the minus strand of JAACNH010004699.1, from coordinate 11,751 downwards.
CATTTAGCAATAAATTTAAGTACACACTTATCAATATTTCAACCGGACCACCTGTGCATACGCAAATTTGCTGAAATACCGCCTATAATACCTAATGACAACTGAAATGGCAAAAATAAATCAGGCATTACGTGGCTTTATTTTCAACAGCAGACTACCGAGCATGTAGAAACAAGAAACCTTGACTAGGATGTACCTAGCATTAAGATGGACTTTGTTGAAACTCTATCACTTGAGAAGATTCATAAATACACTGTGATGATTACTCTCTATAGGCAGTGATCCCTCAATGTGCACATGCATTAATACCTATTTTAGTAATAGAAACTGTTGATGCAATGGAATTTTTGCCTGGGTTGGCAGATCACAAGCGGACAGCAGTGGTTTGTTAGCATTGTGATCTGTTGTTTTTGTGCCTACACATGCCTGATAACTAAATATTTTGGAACCAAGGATTTACAGAAAATGTTTTAAAGCTTGTGGCCAAAGCATATTGCAAGCTTTAGGTTACATTCAGACAAACAACTTTCAGGCTTATGTAGGAATTGAACACTAGCTGCCCATAGGAGAATGCTACATGCAGTGTATTCATGATGGCAAAAACGCTGGAATCGCAGGATAATTCCTGCAATAGCAAGTCTGAAGATGAATAGATCTCCACAAAACCTGTACATATGAGAGTGTCAATAAGGAACAAAGACTTTTGGGAGTTTTCATGGAAGCTTTTAGGAAACCTATATCTTTAAAAGACTTTTACAGCATTCCACAAGCTAAATGCAAAACCAGAGCTCCAATGTGCCGAGGAGACTATTGCCATGCAAGTATCAAAATAACCCATTTTCCCTAACATTTGAGGAAATACTAAAACTAAAAAAAAAAAAAAAAAAAAAAAAAAAAAGCATTTTGTTAATGTTCAATAAAACACAAAAGAAAATTGCAAACCTGCACTACATGTAAAGGCAGCAGAAAGCCATTGAGAACTACGAACAATGAAAGTCACTGTAAACAAGTAAACTACAGAGAATAACATATTTACAGCAAAATCCCATTATATTTTAAGACTAAACTGAAGACATTCAGGGTCAAATAATTGCTTTGAAAACTAAATTGGCTCATTGTCTCATTAAACAACGTTGTGCATGATTTTATTAAAATTTGCTGTAAAGGATTCCTTGGCACATGCAATATAAATGATTGGCAGTATCTGTGCTCAATACATTTCATACATAACTTACAATTGAAAGGCGGCCTGGCTGGTAACTGAACACATTAGATCTGCCTGCAATGAATAGTGAGTGGTGACATTGCACATTTATGGAAGATTGAATTTATCATCTGGAGTGTTAAAATGTGTGCTGCTGTAAATATAACTGACGATACACTATGATACTGACTAACATGCCACTTCACAGGAATACACGTTTGTATTAAGATTCCCACCATAGGAGGGAAGGACGTATGTCAAGAGGTGAGCTTACCACGCCTTTCCTACAGGAGTGTAATATTTGCACAATGAGGTGTATAAACCCTGCAAACACAAAAAGAACTGCCTTTTGCTGAAAAAGACAGGATCTGTAAAATCCAGTAAATTCACTGAACCAGATGTACATCATCTGTCAGATAGAAATTTAAATGGTGTGCTATACATCACAGGGTTATATTTTGTCATCACATTTTCACTGATACTAATATAACCTGTGTGTCCAGGATGCAGAGTTGTGCACTTAAGTGTACAGCTTAGAACCGTGCAAATACACCATTAAAGAATAGGGACAGTATTTGCAGGAAAACCAAAGCTTAAAGGAGAACTAAACCCAATTTTTATATTCCAGAATTGAAAACAACCCCCCTAAAAACACCAATAAACTATAAAATGCCACTTTAGTGAACTCTGTAAAGTAAATCAAAAGCCTGTTAGAACTGGATGAAGTATCTGTGTGTATGTGCAGTGGTCAGCCACACCTCCTGACCTCAGTCACATGCTTCTGCTTTATCTGTCTGTAAAAAGGATTGGCTAGTATATTATTATGGGTGTGACCAACTGTAACAAATGTGGGCAGCTAAGGACTGAGCATGTGCAGAACAAATGGTGCGTTGACCAAACTGCGTGATACTAGAATGCTGAGAAGTAAAGCTCAAACCATATGTTATTTAGGTAAATTTCCCAGCGCCTGTATCAAATGAGAGGTAAAACACAGATTACTGGTTTTATTCAAGGTGTCCTGACTTCTGGTTCAGTTTTGTTCTGTGGCTTTAGTTGCCCTTTAAAGGGGTTTGACAAAATTACAACCACTGTTTGGATTGTTTTTAAATCAATGTTTTCTACCATGCATTCCTCCAGACATACGGTGTGTATGGTACCTACACACAAAAAACCCAAACTACAAATACTGAGATATGTCAGTATTGTACAGTGATCAGATCATGTTAAAGGCCGGTAGTACGACAATCGCTAATAGTTTCTTAATTGGACATGATGGACAATTTCCTTGGACCGATACCGATTGTACGATATCAGGATTATACGCTTCTATGCAACATCCAATATTGTCATAAGTGTTGGAAATTGTAGTCCAACAACAGGTGCCTTGCCATAGACTCATTCAAAGTATCATTGCGGACATTTGTTTCCCTCTTCAGCCAAAGTGGACACTACTACATTTCTGACTGGTTAAAAATGTGTTACTGATTAACAGCCATAATATAATTAATAATACATAAAAATTTCCTAATCATTGCTTTTCCTTAAAAACAGAGCCAACATATACTGACCACATATCCATATTAGGGCCCTTAAATTCCTAGAAGACGCCATCATACATTTACCGGTATTATGCAACATTTTCTTTACTTGGAAAACATGATCCAATGGCACTTAAGGCATAATTTGTATTGTGTCACGCATGTGTAATTTTGGATTTTATTGCATCTATAGAAGAAAACAAGCAAATCCCAGATCAGAACAAGAACAGTGCCAGCACCTCCAATTGTTAAGATATTTACCTTAAGCCCCAAAGGTGCCTGCCTATGTGAGATTTTCCAAACTGCAATCACCACCAATGCATTATAGCATGCGCGCTATAGAGGATTAGAACCAAGAAGAGGTCGGAAATCTCTCCAGCTGTGGATCACGCAAAAGGTAAATTAAACTTACCTTCGTCCTGGATCCTGCTCAATTATTAAGAACGGGGTTAAGGCAATGTCCTTAACCCACATCATGTGGAGCTTTGCTGTTATATAGCACCCACGGTGTATTTCTAAAAAACATGGGCCAAAAGGAAAGAATACAACCATTGCTCAAAGGCATAAAATTATATAAAACTCAACTCACAAATTTGCCTTTATTAACAGTCATCTATGTGGGGGGGGGGGGGGGAGCATTGCTAGATACAGGAGAGCCAACTGGACTATTTCCGACTTTTTTTATATACTATAGCTAGATAGACTGATATACACACAGACACTTTGTAACTACAACATATGCACACCTCATACACTCAACATATTCACACCTCATACAATACAAAAATACACCCCATTCATAAACATAACACACACCTCATTCATACAACACATACACACCCCACCCCATGCAACATATACAGATATACAATAACAACTGCACCTTATACCAATCACCAGCTTGGACCATTTCAATCAGGATATAGAGGCTATAATGGACTGTAATAGAGAATGTATAATAAAGACTGTAATAGACTTAATAGACTGTAATAGAGAATGTAATAGAGACTATAATGGACTGTAATAGAGACTGTAAGACTATGTAATAATAGAGACGTACTAGAGAATGTAATAATAGAGACTGTACTAGAGAATGTAATAATAGAGACTGTACTAGAGACTGTAATAATACAGACTACTATGTAATAATATAGACGTACCAGATACTGTAATAATAGAGACTGTACTAGAGACTGTAATAATAGAGACTGTACTAGAGACTGTAAATAGAGACTATAGAGACTGTAATAATGGAGACTGTACTAGAGACTATAATGTACTGTAATAGAGAGTAAAATAGAGACTAATAGAGATGTAATAATAGAGGTTGCAATAGACTGTAATAATAGAGAATGTAATAATAGAGACTGTACTAGAGAATGTATAATAGAGACTGTACTAGAGAATGTAATAATAGAGACTGTACTAGAGAATGTAATAATAGAGACTGTACTGAGAAGAATGTAATAATAGAGACGTACTAGAGAATGAATAATAAGACTGTACTAAGAATATATAATAGAGACTGTACTAGAGACGATAATAATAGAGACTGTACTAGAGACTAAAATAGAGACTGTACTAGAGACTGTAATAATAGAGACTGTACTAGAGACTAACAATAGAGACTGTACAGAGACTGTATAATAGAGTCTACTAGTAATATAGAGACTGTACTAGAGGACTGTAATAATAGAGACTGTACTAGAGACTGTATAATAGAGACTGTACTAGAGACTGTAATAATGAGGACTGTACTAAGGACTATAATGTACTGTAATAGAGAATGTAAAAATAGAGACTAATAGAGAAGTAAAATAGAGGTTGCAATAGACTGTAATAATAGAGACTGTAAAAGAGACTGTACTAGAAAATGTATAATGGACTGACTAGAGACTGTAATAATAGAGACTTACTAGAGACAACAATAGAGACTGTAATAGAGACTGTATAATAGAGACTGTACTAGAGACTAACAATAGAGACTGTACTAGAGACTGTAATATAGAGTCTAACTATGAATAATAGAGACTGTAATAATAGAGGACTGTAATAGAGACTGTAATAATGGAGACTGTACTAGAGACTTATAAGTACTTGTAATAGAGAATGTAAAAATAGGACTAATAGAGAATGTAATAAAAGAGGTTGCAATAGACGTGTAATAATAGAGACTGTAATAGAGAATGTAATAACGGAGACTGCATAGACTGTAAGAGCATGTAATAGAGAATGTAATAATAGACTGCAATAGACTGTAATAAAGACTAATAATAGAGACTGTAATAATAGAGATATGCAATAGATATTTTAATGGACTGTAATAGAGACTGTAATATAGAGATTAGAATAAACTGTAATAGACTATAATAAACTGTAATAGAGACTGAAATAGAGATATTAATGGACTGTAATAGAGACTATAATGGACTGTAATAGAGAAAGTAATAATAGAGACTGCAACAGACTGTATATAGATGTAATATAGAGACTAAAGAGAATGAATAACAGACTGCAAAGAGACTTATAATAGAGATTGTACTAGAGATTATAATGGACTGTAATAGAGATAAATGACTGTAATAGAGATTATAATGGACTGTAATAGAGAATGTAAAATAGAGACTGTAACGAGAGAGATATGTATAATAGAGACTGTAATAGAGAATGTAATAATAGAGACTGTAATAGAGAATGTAATAATAGAGAATGGTAATAGAGAATGTAATAATAGAGACTGTAATAGAGGCTCTATAATGGACGTGAATAGAGAATGTAATAATAGAGGACTGTAATAGAGGCTATATGACTGTAATAGAGAATGAATAATAAGGGACTGTAATAACTTATAATAGACTGTAATAAGAATGCTAATAGACTATAATGGACTGTATAGAGGACTGTACTAGAGAATGTAGTAATAGAGACTGTACTAGAGAATGTAATATAGAGGACTGTACGTCTCTATTAGTCTATTGCAGTCTCTATTATTACATTCTCTATTACATACTCTTACAGTCTATTGCAGTCTCTATTATTACAGTCTATTGCAACCTCTATTATTACATTCTCTATTAGTCTCTATTTTTACATTCTCTATTACAGTCCATTATAGTCTCTAGTACAGTCTCTATTATTACATTCTCTAGTACGGTCTCTATTATTACATGCTCTAGTACGGTCTCTATTATTACATTCTCTTGTACAGTCTCTATTATTACATTCTCTAGTACAGTCTCTATTATTACAAAAAACATACGCTATCTTAATAAATAAATAGAACAGACTACCGTATGCCTTCAGCTAAGAAAGTTAAGTTATTATGTGCCTTCAACAGTTTTCTTGTATTTATTTAGCCCTTAAATACGTAACCTGGTCACAGTAAGAATAAGGTTGGATTTTTTTCACCTTTTCATGATGCCTATACACAGATCAGCCATCTGCATGATGGTGCAAATGATATTACTTCTCAATTGAAAATCAGTCGAAAGGTAGCAAGTGCAACTGATTTACAGACTTGCACCATGCAGATCCAACCAGATTTATGTGGCCTAGCCTTCTGATTGATCAAAACTGATGAGGAGAATCTCAGCAAAAGGGTGAATAGAATTGATTTTTGACTGATTTTGGATCAAAGTGATGAGAAATGGAGCTTTAATGTCCACCCTTCAAACAAAAAAATGGGTCACTTGTAATTTGTTTGCCCCTAACACCAACTGTTATATTATTATAACTTTATTACATGAGAGTAATTATAATACCATACAGTTAGAGTCGATAGTTTCATGCTGAGTGCTTAATCATCTAGTGAGGTCAGGGGCTACGATATGTTGTTACTCTAAAGGAGCAGTTATATACAGTCTTGTCTTTCTGCCAGGGATTGCACATCCACCCACCCTGAGCTTTTAGGAACATGAGCACGTGCAGAGAGTAGAGTCACAGGGAAAAGAGCAGCCAATCTTTGGTTGTGATGTCAGCAGTCACAGCCTTGATTGACTGCATCAAGGGAGGAGTAGGCTTCCTCTGCTAGAATGGAGACAATCATCATTTTGTCTGGACATCAAATAATGTGTGCTCTCTTTTAGGGTATTTAACTGTATAGTGGGGGGACTTTGGTGGGAATTTCTTTTCCCCAATGTGGTTTGCATAGGCTCTCTGTGCCTTTGTGCAATATGGACCTCAGACAATAAGAGAAATTCGATTTACAAAAACAACCTGTGATTATAGTGGATAATGTACCCGTTTTAAATTCTACAGATTATTATTATATTATTAGATCACCACTTACCTCTATTAAATCAGTCAACCGAATATTGTCCTCCTTCTAGTTACCTTATCATTCACAGTAGTGGTACATTATTCATTAAGAATGTTGATAAGAGATACAAATAGAACTACAGATTTTAGTCTGAGGTCATCTGTTAATGTACAACCACAGAGCTCACAATGCTTCCACAAAATAATTATTCTCTGCATGTGGTATTCTGTACTGGCACTCTGTGGAAAAAATTATATTATCTGTTCCAACTGAGCCCCCTGAATTCCCAGTAACATGCACACTGCACCACTTTCACCACGATCACCAAATGTGCATATCACTGCCTCTACATCATACAAATGACCTGGATTATTATTTTTGACCATTGTATCAGGGTTTAATAATCCTCTTTGTATGGAAAATGTGTGCAGCAAATCTGTGATTTTAGACAACGTAATGATAAATGATCTACTGTGTATTTGCCATGGTCAGTGACAGATATGCAGGGAGATCAAGAAAAGTTCTTATCATTAAAAATGGTGCTAATTTTGCCCCCCAACCAATCAGATGTTATTTAACATTTGAAAGCTTACATCTGATTGGTTGGGGCAAAATTAGCACCATTTTTAACAATAAGAACTTTTATTGATAACCCTGATTTTTAAGATTCCTAGCTGGCTCTACGCAAACAATACCTGGCTACCTGGCATTTATCTTAACCTTTCATGAAGAAGTAAAATCTAACACACAAATTCTGTGTGATCCATTTTAAACTAGTATATTTACCTGTATAGGTTGCCACAATTCTTACCTTTGTAGGTATCGGGTAGTCTTTTTAAAGGACACCTCCAGCCCTAAACACATTTTACTGTTGAAAGGGAAAAAAGAGGTTGTAACTAGCTGGGTACACCAGTATAGATTTACAGCAAATGACCTCAGACCTACACACATTCCCGACACTCTCACTGTACTTGTATAGGGACTTATAGGCAGTTAGGTAGCCAGTGGCCGCAATAGGCTTTGATACTAAACATTGGGACTGACAGAATTTTTTTGGTTACGGCTAAGAACCTATTTGTCTGGCCCTTCACTACAATCCAAGTTTCTCATGTGGCCCCCTGTGGAATTTTATTGCCTAGCCGAGTTAGATCAACTGAACTGTAAGTCCAGTTGATCTAACTGGATACAACAGATATGGAACAACAGATATGTATAGTATAATAGTAGTAATAGTAATATTGTCTGAAATTCTGGTGTTCACACTATTAACCTGTATCTAAATGCATATCTATTTAAATTTATGAATTTTTATATGCATTTTAGTATGGTTTACCTGCTTTTTAAGATGCATTTTGTTTGTTCTTTAATTTGCTGGTGATTATGAGAAATTGGATACATGTAGTTCACAGTAGTGGCGTTTCTATGCAATTTTCCCCACATTCCCATTGCGTTGTTTGGTGTCTGCTTGTCTCCACAATGCATCAAACTTTGTGCAGCTGTCTTATTACTAGCCACTTCATTGCAATGCACTAGTATAGGGAGGTCAGACTTGCGCCCTCCAGATGTTTGAAATTACAACTTTTTGTTTCAAACATCTGGACATACATTTGACATCCCTGCATCCCTGTTATAACACACACACGGGGCAGATGAAAAAAGGGTGCTATTTTCCGAAAAAAGTGTTACCAGATGTTATATCAGGTTAGTTTGGGTTTTTGCACTGGTTTAATGAGGCCTGCATGCCAATTTCAAATATGTAATGCAAATTTAACGTGGACTGAATTGGGACATAAAACAGATTCTACTTACCTTCCCCCCCCCCAATGGAGTTATTAAAGTGTGATAAATCCCTTAAGGGCTAGGCCACACTAATGAGCTTTTTAAAATCGATGTGGCCACACTAGTGAGCCAAGCGTGAGATCCACATTTTTTCCCGCAATTGCATGCACTGATTGTGCAACATTGGCTGATCATAATGTGTGCACATGGGAACATGTGCGCTTCCATTCGCACGTTGTAGTGTGACCTCACCCTCATACAGAAACCCTTTTCCTATACCTACCTGACCAGCAGGGTGATCACCCAGAGCCGCAAGCTCTCTGGGCAAATCTCCCGTATCAGATTTACTAGAGGCTGTAAGGCTCTGGGTGAATCTCACCCACACGTAAGTATTTAACGCATGCTATTAGCTGGCGTTAAAAACTTAGCGCAACTCGGTAAATTGGTTTGCGACGGCAAAGCGAGACTTAACGTGTGCTAACCAAGTGTAAACCGTTAGCGCAACGTTAAGGGCTGAAAGGAGCGCTGCATACTCACTGTGCTCCTTGCTAAATTGCCTGCTTGTATCTATTCCATGTGTCTGTCATTATCCTTACTGAGCGGAGGCCAAACTATAACGCACACAAAAAAATCCGCTTTCGCCATCCGCTTGTGTTTGCTTTTCCATCTTTACACTTGCATAAAAAATCTGTTACAAGGATTGTGTCAGGTGTGTGTGTTGTGGGGGGGGGTATGTTTATTCATTATTAAAGTGAAAAATGTCACTGTGGACCACGTGGGACACACCCAGCTGGTGCCAGTCGTATTAGTTAGGGCTGGCGCGGGAGGGGTTAAGTGTCTGTGCAGCTGTTGAATGATCTCACCGACGCTCCGTGTCACGTTGTTTGGACTTTGTGCAGAGAGAAAGAGGGAGAGACAGAAAGAGAGTGGGAAGCAGCTGGCCTCGGACCTGCTGCACTGACACTGCCCCACCGCGTGCGCTTCTCACACACACACATACACACAGAGCCAGCGCCTGTCTGAGACAAGGAGGGGAAGGAAGGGCCGGTCTCATAGCACAGTAGAGCTGCCTGTGGAACCGTGAAGAGAGTGGCGGCTCCCATCCCACAAAACCTGGGAGTGTTGTGGGAGGCGGCGGCGGAGGGAGCGCAAACCTTCCCACCGATAGCTGGATTTCAGGTCTGGAGCCCGGGGGGTAGAGGAATTGAACAAACTCATTGTGGAATTTACCAAACATGACCAGAGGGAGTACGATGACCAGAGAGCCCTGGAAATCCACACGGCTAAAGATTTCATCTTCTCCATGCTAGGTAATGGCAAGCACTTGTCTGTCCTTATGTACCAACGCAGGTCACAGGCTGTATAATGTCCACATCGCTCAGGACCCACAGTCTCTATTACAGTCTATTATAATCTCTTTTACAGTCTATTATAATCTCTATTACAGTTAATTATTACAGTCCATTATAATATTATCTAGTCTATATTACAGTTTATTATAATCTCTTGTACAATTCTTGTTACAGTCTATTGAGTCTTTATTACATCTCTATTAGTCTCACTATTGCATTCTCATTACAGTCCATTATGTTTTAGATCAGTCTCTATTATACACTCTCTATTACAGTCTCTATATACCTCTCTATTACAGTCTATTATACATCTCCATTACAGTCTCTATTATTACACTCTATTACAGTCTCTATTATTACATCTCTATTACAGTCTCTATTTTCATTCTCTATTACAGTCTCTATTTTACATTCTCTCTTACAGTCTCTATTATTACACTCTATTACAGTCTATTATAGTCTCTAGTACAGTCTATTATTACATTCTCTATTACAGTCCATATGTCTCTAGTACCGTCTATATTTTTAACATCTCCATTACAGTCCATTATAGTCTGTAGTACAGTCTCTATTATTACAGTATCTATTACAGTCTATTGCAGTCTCTATATTACATTCTCTATTACAGTCTATTGCAGACTATTATTACTTCTCTAGTACAGTCTCTATTATTACAGTCCTTTACAGTCTATTATTACATTCTCTATTCATTCTCTATTACAGTCTATCAGTCTTATTATTACATTCTTATACAGTTATTGCAGTCTCTATTATTACATTCTTATTTACAGTCTCTATTATTACAGTCTATTACAGTCTCTATTATTACATTCTCTATTACAGTCTATACAGTCTCTATTATTACATTCTCTATTACGTCCATATAGTCTCAAGTATAGTCTCAATTATTATCGTAAATTCTCTATTAGTCTTATTACATCTTATTACCCCCATTTAGTCTCAGTACAGTCTCTATTATTAGTCTCTATTATTACATTCTCTATTAGTCTATGTAGTCTCTAGTGCAGTCTCTATTATTACATTCTCTATTACAGTCCATTATAGTCTCTATTACAGTCCATTATAATCTCTATTTCAGTCTCTATACAGTCTATTATACATTCTCTATTACAGTTTATTATTACAGTTTATTCTAATCTCTATATTAGTCTCTATTACAGTCCATTAAAATATCTGTTGCAGTCTCTATTATTACAGTCTCTATTATTAGTTCTATTAGTCTATTGCAGTCTCTATTATTACATTCTCTATTACATACTTTTACAGTCTATTGCAGTCTCTATTATTACAGTCATTGAACTCTATTAACATTCTTATTAGTCTCTATTTTTACATTCTTCATACAGTCCATTATAGTCTCTAGTACAGTCTCTATTATTACATTCTCTAGTACGGTCTCTATTATTAATACTCTAGTACGGTCTCTATTATTAATTTCTATTGTACAGTCTCTATTATTACATTCTCTAGTACAGTCTATATTATTACATTACTCTAGTACAGTCTCTATTATTACATTCCTAGTACAGTCTCTATTATTACATTCTCTAGTACAGTCTTATTATTTACATTTCTCTGTACAGTCTCTATTATTACATT
>JAACNH010004698.1:0-23079 GCA_019447015.1 Hymenochirus boettgeri | reverse complement strand
CACACACTGAGCATGTCAGACTCACTGGGAGAGGGAGTAAGGAAGTGTAGATTTTTCACACACTGGTGCATGTCAGACTCCTGGGAGAGGAGTAAGAAGTGCAGATTTTACACACATACTGAGCATGTCGACTCACTGGGAGAGGGAGTAAGGAAACGCAGATTTTACACACTGACGTGTGTCAAACTCACTGGGAGAGGGAGACTGAAGTGTAGATTTTTCACACACTGACATGTCAGACTCACTGGAAGAGGGAGTAAGGGTGCAGATTTTACACACACAGTGCATTGCAGACTCACTGGGAGAGGGAGTAAGGAAATGCAGATTTTACACATACTGAGCATGTCAAACTCACTGGGAGAGGGAGTTGAAGTGTAGATTTTACCCCACTGTGCAGTCAGACTCACTGGAGAGGGAGAAAGGAAGTGCAGATTACACTGAGCATTTCAGACTCACTGGGAGAGGAATAAGGAAGTGCAGATTTTTCACACACTGAGCATGTCAGACTCAACTGGGAGAGGGAGTAAGGAAGTGCAGATTTTACACACACTGAGCATGTCAGAGCTCACTGGAGAGGGGAGTAAGGAAGTGCAGATGTTCACACTCTGTGCTGTCAGACTCACTGGGAGAGGGGAGTAAAAGTGCAGATTTTACACACACTGAGTATGTCGGCTCACTGTAAGAGGAATAAGGAAGTGCAGATTTTACACACACTGAGCATGTCAGACTCACTGGAGAGGGAGTAAGGAAGTGCAGATTTTACACACACTGAGTATGTCAGGCTCACTGTAAGAGGGAATAAGGAAGTGCAGATTTTACACACACTGAGCATGTCAGACTCACTGGGAGAGGGATAAGGAAGTGCAGATTTTCAATACAGGTGTTCTTTAGCTAGAAGCATTGTTAGATGATACATTGTTAGAAGCTGTGGTGAACAGTTGGGCCCTCCATTTTTCAGCTATAGACGTGCCCAGTAGCTTTGAATTTTCCATGGTGCTTAGGCCTGTTAGCTCGGGTAGATCGACTGGAATTCACCCAGAACACATAGAAAGTTGGAATATTCAATACTCTGCATCTCTGCACTTTGCCTGACCGAGGAACAGTCAAACATCCAGGTAATGTTTAAACCATAACTTTATTCCATAACTACTCCATAGGCCTATGAGTAACATCCGAAACGCGTCAGCATATGTTTGTATATGTTTTTACTGGTAGTTTTGGAATAAAATATGTTTTAAACTTATCTGGATGTTTGCACTGTTCCTGCATCAGGCGAATGGCAGAGACGCCAAGCGAGGGACGAGATCGGTGGGTCTGACCTTTGTATGCAACAACCCCCACTAATGTTTTTTAGATTCCCGCACACTAACAAAGACCTAAATAATTACACCCAGAACATAATTTCAGCAAATATTCTAACCTAATCTATAGTCAAACCAAAACACATTCATGTCTAGTGAGCTGTGAAGATACATTTAAAGATAAGATAAATTCATGTGGGCCATATTTACATGTTGTTGTTTGTGTGCCACACTAGGGCTGGTATTTAGAATCCCACGGTATCGGGTAAATCTGATTTAGTTACCATAATGGTCTTAAATGTCTCCAGGTAGTGAACTTCGATTTTCCAAAAATCCGATGGAAAGAACATCTGTCCGTGCATGGCTAGCTCTAGGGTAGGAATATTCCAATAGATTTCAAGAACAATGATCAATCAACTGAGAAGCTAATCTGATGTGCAGAAAAACTACTGGTAAGACTGTCATTTGGAGGGAATTATCAACATGTCTAAATCAAAGCATCTGGTTAAAGATCAGGCTGAAATATCTATCAGTGTGTACCTAGCCTTATGCTGGCCATACAGCCTTAAGGTGGCCGTGCATTAGGACGATTTTACTTACCCAACCGAGCAATCCCAATACATTAGACCGATCCTGCCGGAACTGTCTTTCCTGTTCTACTTTGCGACCTTCCTGCGATCGCAAAATGAATGGGATTTGCGATTGCATGTCGGTCGCAAAGAAGAACGGGAAAGGTCGTCTAATCCCGTGGGATCGCTCGTTAGGGAAGTAAAATCTTCCTAATGTATGGCCCCCTAAGACATTCATTTGTCAATCTATGTCTTTAAAGCATATTTTCATCGGCGATTCTTACCCTCTGATGTTCCGCTATGGCCCATTCATTTGCAATCCCAAGTTGATCACAAAAAAGAATGGGTCAGGTGTTTGTTGGATGTAACACAGACATCAGAGACGTCGTTAGGTGAGTATCTAGTGTAGAAAGACCAGTAATAAATGAATTGGGTCAGGGAAAATGTTTTAGCCTGAATATTGCAAGAGAATAAGGACTGTTTGCCCTAAAGCGAGCAGTAGTTATTTTCTATTATGAATCTATTCAAGTGAAACCTTCTATAAAACTACGACACTATAATAAAAGAAACCTCAATAACGGATGGCTAATGTGTTAATTCTCCGCTAATTACCCTGCAAGTCTAGACCCAAACAATGCAATACACCAACCCCTTTAATATTTCTCACATACCAATCTGTCTTAGTGGGTGCACAGTCATTTTATGTGCGGATAATAAATCAGTCTTTCCATTCAGGTCCCAAATAATTCCACTTTATGTCTAAATTGAGCAGTGGGTAAGGATTCTGGGAATTGTTGATAGAAATTCAGCATTGTTGTGCATTCATTTGTATCTTACACACCAACAGCCAGTCCTACCCCAGCTTCTCTGTCGGCAATGAATCATTCTTACCTGACAGGAAAATCATACACTTTGTAATGTGGACTAAAATCTTCCAAATATTTGAGATTTAAGGAGAACGAAACCACAAAACACAAGCTCCATAAATCCTAGAAGTGAAACTTTGTAAAACCGCATGGCTCTAAATTCAGCTTCTAATTTATAGAATATTTAAGGTTACTGGATATCAGTGTCAATCATTGGTTGTGATGTCAGCAGTCACAGCCTTGATTGACTGCAAGAGGGGAGGGCCAGCTTACTCTGCCAGAATGGACAATAAATATACTTAAATATCTGGTTAGTATGCAGGTAATAATGTGCTGATATATTTGTTGGGTTGGGGGCAGTAACTGAGTGACCATTTGTTGTTTTAAGGGTGAAATACCCTTTAAAGTAATAAATTCTATTGTGTGTGGGGACTTAAGCTGGGTCAGATTATTTCCAGCCAGCCAATAGTGACATGTATTGGTTTGTCTGAAATGCAGGTGTTGTGTAAGCGGCAGCCAGACCGACGAACACAAGCCCGGCCTGTTGGTAATACGGGCGATTGTGCGTTTCCCTATGGGCCGCATGATCGGTTGTGCAAACTGTCGGTCGTGGTCACTATTGCCGCAACTGACTGACATTTGTCGAGACTGAACTCTGCTAGAGAAGCGCTCGGTCAGAACAAAAACTCAGCTGTGTGTACCCAGCCTTAGGGGTGATCCATAATGGCCACTGGCCAAATCAGTGTTAAACACACGCCACCTGATGTATCAACGTGTTTGCGTGGGTTTCACGCTGACTTTGCAGTTCCTGCACCTTTCCAAACTGGGAGTTTTGCAAATAGCGCGGCAGAGCCCATGTAATATCATGTAGCGCAACTTAACGCCTTGGAATGTAGGCGCAAGCGGGCGATTCTCACCTGACCGAGAGGAAGTAAGAAGTGCCAGTGTCTTAATCTAACATCATTATGTCGAACCTGTCTAATTGGAAACAGTTTACTGTAAAATTTTGTTAAAGAATATAAAGATACAGAGCATGAGAAAAGTAATTTTTATGAGCAGAAAGCCTCAAACATACAGGGGGACGACACGACTACAAAGAAAATAGGTAAGCCCAACAAAAAGTCAAAGCCAAAGGACAGTGTCCAGCAAGGAGTAAGAGAGACGTAGTGAGGGATCTTCAAAAACTCCAAGTAATAAGCAGAAGAGCAAAGATGAAAAGAAATTTCCATTATTTAACTTTGGATTCTACATGTATCTTTTCCAGTTTCAATGTCACTGTCTATCATCAGTGCTAGTTCGTTTATAATATATGGCCTTAGCACTTGGTCAATGTTCCACCCCTTTAAAAAAATGAAGACATTTTAAAAGCTCAATGAGCTTCCGAACTCGTGACCTTTATATTACTATTTGTAATATGGAGAAGGTTTCCACACCTGTGACTCCAGACCAGCGCTCCGCAGAAAATGTTGGTCGAGGTGCTTGTATCACTGCTTTGGCTCTTTGGGACATTATCCCGGCTTTGAGAAAGGTACTGGAATACTGGAGAGACCTGGTTGGTTGGTGTTCGTCTTCCAAATTGTGGGGATATCACTCCTGAAGATACAGCTGAAGGAGTCTAATTGAATTAAAATATGTTGGTGATACATTGTAGGCGAGGGAACTACAGGGGAAGCTGGGCATGATGACTGTCTTGTTAAACGATAAGACTGCGACACCATGGGCTTTGTGTGGTGCTGCTTTTGGTAGAGAACTCAAAGGGTCTTTGGATGGAGAGAGAATAAAAGGGAAGACTGAGTTGGAGGGCTGTCTTTTGGATAACTCTAATTCTTTCTGTGCCTGGACGTTTTCTGTGGCAATGTTTTGTACAGGAAACCATTACAGCTTTTGGTGATCTTTGGTTGAATTTAGAATGATGATTGTTGGTGGTGGTGTTTGAGCATTTGAAACATACTTCCAAGATGGTGGCAGTGACATAGTAGGGGAGGCGTCCTGGTAGAGTTAAATGGTGTTGGAGATTCAACAACAAATCTTTCCATACGGGATTGCCTCCTTGCAAACAACTCTGCACCTTTCCCATTAGCCTCAGTCAGAGTTTGTATCGGTACAGGAGGTGGCTTTGCCTAACTCCTGGAGACTTTAGAGATGTTGACCAGTCAGATACTTTTCAGTACTATCTACATTATCCCTTGCCCTGCTAGGTTAGTGTCCTGGAAATTGCAAGCTTCTGCTCCAAGAGCAAAAGATCTTCCTCAGAATGTATTGGACAATGTTTGTTTTGCTTTAACCGTTTTTCATCTGCTGTTTGCACCATGGACAAGAGATCAGGATTGGTGGCCATCTTTGGTTTTTCAATAAAGGTGAACATTGATTTTTTGGGTCCTCGCGGGAAGAAATTGAATCTAAGATTCCTGCTTTGCTGAGGTGAAACCCTGACTTCTCTGTGATTAACAACTTCACAACGGGGCTTGTAGTTGAGGATCTCCAGGATACAATGCAGAATAAGCTGCGGTGACCTAATCGTGTGGCTGGAGGAGGACTTGATAATGTTTCAGCATAAGTTGGAGTGGGGGAAGATCATCAAAGAAGATTTTTCTGGCAAGCTTATCATTCATTAAGGGGTTGGGTACCAAAAGGTTTTGCGGTTCTGTTGGCCACATTAATAGGTTTGGACAGGTTGAGGTGTATCAGAGCACTGTTTATTTTGATCACTTTTTACAGTGGGTATACTCTCTCATAATCTCCTTTACCAAACCATTAGTGTCTGACACTTTCAAGTTTCCTTAGGTCCGAACTCAAGAATACCTGCTGGTCATCCTCTGATCACTTGGCGATGGGCTCTTTCATCTATCGGTGGGAATTCTAGTCCTTTGAGATCATCTTCCCTGATGTTTTCAGTTTCTTCTGCATACCCAGTATCAGATGATGTTTCTGCCATTTGGTTTACAATTGTCTGGCCAGCACTTATGGGATTCTGTGTTGATGCAGATCTTACAATTGTCGTTCCATTGCCTCCTTTACTTTGCCAATCCTTACAAGGTTGGTTCCCTTTTTGCCCTATAAGTTCATACTGCCGTTGTTCAAGAGCTTTAAGTTTTGGCCTGCGACGGTGAAAAACAGAGCTCCTTTGAACACGCTGTTTAGGTGGGGGCTGAGTGGGAAGCATCGCTGATAGACTGAGCTTCTTTCATTCCTTTTCTGTGAGCTGAAACTCCTCGATATATCTGAAAAAAATCGACAAATTAAAAATTAAATAAGGTTCAGAGACATGCTGACAGTTGTAGTTTTTAAACACATAAGGAGGGCCGCAGGTTCACATACCTGTTCTAAGTATTTGTAACTAAAGATAGGCATTCATTTTTTATTGCTCAAATCCCCTAGCCCAGTGGGTCAGCATGCTCAATTGATTCAACAAGGAATTCTTTAATCAGCTACTTTGTATCTCTCTATTCTAAAGGGAAGGGGAAGTAACATGAGTTTTATTTAATGAGAATTTTAGAAGAACTATAGTGCGTATAATTTTTTTTTTCCAAAAACAATTAAAATGAAAAGTACCTGGGGCAGAGAGGTGAATTGGTGTTTTCTACTCCCAATATAATTTCTATGAGGAGCCACAGCACGAAGAAAACTGCTTCTGCCAGGTTCCTGAGAGCTTCAGCACTACCTTTAATACAGGAAGGCCCAGGGCCATAACCTGGCAGATGAAACTTTATGCGTTGTAGTTCCTCAACAAAACAACATTGAGAGGTAGGAAAAATGACTACTACTACTATTACTTTTCATTTTAAAAAAATATTACTGTATGGTTGTCCTTTAATTTTACACAGGTGTTAGAAATTGCATATAAATTCCAACAAAATAACAGGGAGATTCAATAAAAGTTCTTATCATAAAATTGGTGCTAATTTTGCCCCAACCAATCAGATATTAGGCTGGGTACACACAAAGGGACTATTTCTCCCAACCGAGCATAGTGGCCGCTCCAACATTTTGTGTGATCGACCGAGTGTCCTGTTGGGAACCGCACAATCGATCAGATTTACCAACACGTCCCATTCGTCCGGATCGAATAAAACCCATCAGGGCCGACCCCACACCAGCAGATATTTTTAGGGCCGACCGAAAGTGCTGTGGATCGGCCGAAAATATCTGCTGGTGTGTACCCAGCCTTAGCTTTCAAATGTTAAATAAGATCTGATTGGTTGGGTAAAATTAGCACTATTTTAAACGATAAGCAGGGTTATTCAATAAAGTTCTTATCGTTTAAAATGGTGCTAGTTTTGCCCCAACCAATCAGATGTTAACTTTCAAATGTTAAATAAGATCTGATGTTTGGGGCATTTTAAACGATAAGACATTTTTAACGATAAAAAAACCCAACCATTTTAAATGATAAGAACATTTATTGAATAACCCTGAAGACATTTATTGAATCTCCCTGTAGGTCTTTAATCATGAATTTTCTGCCTATAATTCATGCCAAATCGAACACATTTGTTAGGATTAGTGACGATTCCCAGTTTCAATCAATTCAGTTTAAAAAACTGAAAAGTTCATTTAAAAATCGAAAATTCTGTCAATTCAAAATGTATTGAATATGCGAAATGTATGATAGAGAATTCAAAACATTCTGTTTCAATTGGCTAGAATTGGATTTTCTGAACTTCAATAGCTTTCACAAAATCGCTGTAAGAACGAAACTTGCAAGTTTGGTTCATTTCTAGTGAGGATATTCGTCTGTTTTTACTTAAAGTGATGGTAGCTATAAAATGTTTACACATGAACATAACCAATAAGCAGTTTTCAGAAATGATATTGTTCGTTCTATGTAGTGTATCCCCACATTTTTACACTGTAAATACCAATGCAGTACAATACAATTTCAAGAACTAAACTTCAAGTCCAGTTGATCTAATTGAATACAACAGATATAGCAATACGTATATATAAAGTAAATGTAACCACTTGAAGAACTGGTTGAAATAATTGTGTGTGATGTACAGTGACTGGCCACACCCCTGACCTCAGTCACATGTTCTCTTGCCCAATCTGTCCTGTAAAAGGATTGGCTAGAGGCTACTAGTGGGTGTGACCAACTGTAACAAGTTCCTGCAGTATCTTAGGACTGAGCATGAGTAAAGAACAAAATGGTCAGTGACCACACTGTGCGCTACCGGAACACTGGGAAAAAAGACACAAACCTATGTTAGAAAGTTACATTTCTCAACAACCATATATAAATGAAGGTGAGACACTGATTACTGCATACTTTTAACAAGGAGATCTGCCTTCTAATTTAATAATAATAAAAAAAGTAATAATTCAATTTGTTCTGAGGCTTTAGTTGTGCTTTAACAGATTTGATTTACTGTTGCAGTACTGCGAACCTCTAACCGGGAGAAGTAAGTAAACATAAGAAGGATATTACTGTAACAGAAAACTCAACTTCTCCAAATGCAACCATAAATATAGGACTTTGGCCTTTCCGTGTTTTTTTCTTGGATTCGAAGCCAATAACCGACATGATACTAGTGAACCTAGTATGTGCCTTAGGAGATTTCAGGAGATTGTAACTTGGTGATTGTAGCTACACATGATTTACCAGGCAATGGCAAACTCAGAAATCTTCTTTCCATTTCCAGACTGCAGCTTTTATCCTTGCAGAAAGAAACGGTGCCAAAATTTCTTGAAAGTTTCAATTTATTACTACACGTATCAAGACTAAATTACAGGTAAGCGGCTCCTAGACAACACAATCCCAGAACAAGTGGACGTTTGCGTTATAGTGGGCAATGTATTATACCGTATATACTCGAGTATAAACCGAGTTTTTCAGGCTGTAAAATCAGCCTGAAAACTTGAACTCGGTTTATACTCAAGTCAGTACATTATTGTTCTCCAGTGTGCATCCGGGCTTCCTGTCGTAAGTGCCAGCATACATTGAATCCTGTGTGCATCCGGGCTTCCTGTCTGTAAGTGCCAGCATACAAATTGAATCCTGTGTGCATCCGGGCTTCCTGTCTGTAAGTGGCAGCTTACAAATTGAATCCTGTACATTCGGTATTAGTAACCAATTCAATTTGGGATTCAATTTGTAAGCTGCCACTTACAGACAGGAAGCCGGATGCACACAGGATTCAGTTTGTATGCTGGCACTTACACAGAAGCCCGGATGCACACTGGAGAGCTGGATGCACAATGGAGAGAAGGTACCCAGACAGGAAGCCCGGATGCACACTGGAGAGCTGGATGCACACTGGAGAGAAGGTACCCTTTGAATTAGGTGGGAGGGTGAGGGTGTAGATGTTGGAAACTACAACTCCCAGCTAATAAAGCATGCTGGGAGTTGTAGTTTCCAAACATCTGGAGTGCCAAGGAATGAGAATTTGGAATTGGTCATTTCTACCTCGGTTTATACTCGGGTCAGTCACTTTATTAGTTTTTTCAGGTACAATTGGGTACCTCAGTTTATACTCGGGTCGGTTTATCTCGAGTATATACGGTATTACTGACTGCAATGTTTTGTGCACACTTTGATCGTTTTAAAGGGAAACTTTAGGGAAGGCCACACAAATAAGTTTAAAATTCTTTCTGATCGCGATCCGCTTACGTGTTAAAAAGTCCATACTAGTGTTAGCCAATTGTTCTGGCCACACATTCAGGAGATTCAATAAAAGTTCTTATTGCTTATAATGGTGCTAATTTTGCCCCACCAATCAGATCTTATTTAACATTTGAAATTAACATCTGATTGGTTGGGGCAAAATTAGCACCATTTTGAACAATAAGAACTTGTATTGAATCTCCCTAACAGTGTTGAGATTTAGCAGTGTTAATCCCTGTTTCCCTGTACATTTATTTGCATTTCATACAAAAAACAGTTAAGATCCATTATTCAATAAAAGTTCTTATCGTTAAAAATGGGCTAATTTGGCCAACCAATCAGATGTTAGCTTTCTAATGGTAAATAAGATCTGATTGGTTGGGGCAAAATTAGCACCATTTTTAAAGATTAGAACTTTTATTGAATCTCCCTGTAAATGTATCTTTACTGTTGATCTCCTATCAAGCATCTTTCACCAGGAGCGACTGGTCGATAGGGCTGGATTGCTGATTATCTATTGAAAACTTTTCTTAAAAAAAAAAACATCCTTACCTATATATTATTCTTTAGGCAACTGCTATTTGACTAGTTAATTCCCTGGAGTTTGATGCAGTGTGGCTTATTTATTCATGATTATAAAACGTCTCTAGGCTTTAACATTACGCTCACACCTATGGGGCACCCGCCTTTGTTTATGTTTAACGGTTCCTATAGAAACAAAGAATAGTGTATGTTTTGCACAATGGTGGAATCTAGGTTTGTTCATGGTTCTGCCCGGCAATGGCTGTGTACAGTTATGTACCAAAATGTATTTGTATTCCCTAAGGAAGAGGTCCCACACACGCGGCATATTCCCCCTCCCTGGAGCAATTCCCTCCCCCGGACCCACATGTGGCCGTCGGTTAGATGACATCACATGGCCAGCGCAAGCAGATGGGTCGCGCGTCTCTGCATAGTTACACCCTTGGTTAGTTATTAGGATTTATCAACTCTATTCATGACAAAACTATCTGGTTTAACACGCACTTACATCCATAACTACAACATTGTGTTACCAAGGGCACTAACTATGTCCTCATCGTGCAATAAGTACAGGATCCATCCCATTTAGCTGTAGAGTAGAATTTCCCTTTTTATTAATTAGTAAATTAGTATGTAGCAGTTACTCATTGAATCCTATATTATAATTATCCATCAATAACAACGCCAACAAACATTCCAAAACTACAGGAACCAGCGAGAACGGACAAAGGACATGTAAGCGATCTACAGGAATGTGACTGAATGAAATAAAGAAATGTCCGTAATGGCCAACAGAACTAATCCGGTATCAGATTAAATGGTGTGTTTAAAAGAGTTCGGTGATGGATATTTAATGCTTATGCAAATGTTCCATGAAGTAGCAATAGCAGTATTGATGTTAATTTACTGTAGTCGCCACAAGGATTCCCCAAACCCCAAACTTACCTGTTTCAAGGCCTTCCCTGAAGCTCACTCAGCAGCAGCAAGGTGGCTTCTGGCTTGGGAAACAGCCGTCATTAATTGGCCATGATGAATAATGCTGCTACCAGGAAGGACCAGAAAAAGGCCCCCCAAGGACAATAAGATTATCTCCTTCTATGGGAGACTGGGTAACAAGTATCACAGACTTGGGGTTTTGGGGGGGTCCTTATGGCTCACAGTTGCGATATTGAATTGCTAGCGGTGGCTGGTGCAGGTGTTTTTTGCTAATCCCCCCAGTTGCGCTATTAGTGCTTGAGTCATTGTTACCTATGGTAAATAGCTTAGTAATACTAGACCAGAGCTACTGTGCTGCAGCTCTGTGTAAATGAGGCATTGTGGGCCATATTTATAAGGTGCGGTATTTCGCAATATCGTGCCTTTAACTTATACATCCGTGATGGGTCAAACATGTTCAGATCTCCGTTGAGCTACTGAATCGAACTAGGGTCTGATTATAACGGACACTATTAAGCCTCGTACACACGTGCGATCGTGGGTCGTGACCCGCAACACACGATGTGTCCGAACATTCATTTCGGCCAATAATTGGCCAGTGTATGGGCCCCTTATTGGACGAAATGGCCGGTCATTCGGAGATCCGCCTGGTCGATAAAGTGCCCATACACGGGCCGATTTAGGGGGTCATAATTAGGAACTATTTATTTAAGACAGGGAAATCACTGGATGGTTAAATTAGACAAGACTCCCTTTTCTTGGAAGCATATGTATTTATTGAACTTCCCCTTTAATTGGTCTCCAGGACAAATATTTCCTGCTTGGTGTACATTTCCAGTTGCGCTTTATCTAACTATTTGTATTATTTGTAATGTGACATGATGAGAATCATATAATGTCTCCTTTCACTATTGGTCGCACTTCTGCTCTGAAACACATCTAACCAGGATGCACAACATGTCGTATTTATTATATCTGTGTACATTAATTACAGGACTTTACACAACATCCTTATTGTTTGCAGTTTATTTATTACATGTTTGATGCCAACACACTGGGACAAACAGTCAAATAGTAAAAGGCGTTAATGCATAAGGCAAAATAACTGTTTAAAGCAAGTTGATCTTGTGTAATGCGTTGATATACTGATAGATTTCATTTGCACTTGTGTCCTTTACAAGTCTTCTGTCCCCATGGGTCCCTGCCCCACAGAGCTCACAATCTAACACCAGACCCCAGAACAACAGTAATTGCTGGCAGTCTTGACCCAAAACAAATACGGGTCCAGTGACAAGTGTTCCTTCCCAACATGTATATTTGTAGGAAATTGCAAAGACTGACAGCGCTAATGCTGTTGGCAATGAAGATCAGACATAAATACGAATATAATTCAGGCGTTTTTCGCTGGTCATTAAACATCTGATTGGCGTGTCACTAGTGGAACCTTAACACAGTTTGCGCACACGTTTGATGGTTTTTATAACGGATCGATATTGGAAAATGCCGCTGTCTCTCCCCTTTACTGGCCGCAGTCGTAACTAACTGCATATGTATATCGGTATAGGTATTTTACGATACTGCTCAAAAGTAACCATATTTATAGGAACACTAATCCGTAAAGTCGTGTACAAAGATGGTCGGACAGCGCACCATCTGCCAATAAAAGGCTGTGAGTGGATCGCAGACAGGTAAGTTTGACACCAGAACCCAGTTGTTTTATTATTCACAGGGAGGTGGGAATAAGCGATATCACGTCACTAGATCACGTCACTAGATCACGTCACTAGATGACACAAGGACATGACTTTACCTGTTTAGTATCCATTTAATAATGGCTGTTATGGGCCAGCATCTGAAATTTTTGCCGCCATAAAAGATCGATAGCTGTAATTACTAACAGTTTCCTTTATAAATACAGTCCTATGACAAGTGCTTGTACATTAGGCAGTGCTAGAAACACGCACCTATCATTTTGTTACATCGCATAGCATAGAAACACTCTTTCCATTTCATACAGAACTAAAAAGAAAATGTAATTTTGGTTCCCAGATACATTTATCTGTTATGACATGTGCACTAAACATATTCTTCACACCCAATCTTGTTTATCTGCTTTTTATTAACTTCTGTAAACCAATGCAATATACCCATGAAGAAAGAAAGGCAATGAGCAGACATTGATTTGGATATACAGTAATCAAAAAATAACTCTAGTCAAAACATTTTTTTTCCCCAATTATAGCCCAGAAACTGATGATTAAAATGGTGTATACTTGTCGTTCTACATAGTTCCCAATAAAGAAATACAAATTAAACATTTTAGCACAGAATTCTTTGTGTACTGCCCACCTCCCCTTGCTCAGTGCTCACACATGCCTAGAGCGATTTTCCCTGGAAGAGACAGAAATTATTCAATCAGCTACTTTGAGTAAATATTATTGCTTAGGAATTAAATAATAGACATAATGCTTCATTTTAATGGCAGATTCTGGACTGTAAGAAAAGAAAATGTTTTTTAAGGCTAGAGACCTGCTTTACAGCAAAATACGAATGTAAAGCAAAATCTAAATTGATCATTTCTTTATTGTATTCTCAACGCTAGAACAAAAGCCAAGTTTTATGTTTCCGCATGTGAGTGCCCATTACCTTACTTCATGCCTCAACTCTGACTTTATCTGTGATCTGATTGGTGGATTGAGCACTGAACAAAGATCTATAAGGTGTACGTTAGATTTTGTTGTATATCACAAAATGTCATTTGATTCTCACTGCAATTCAATGCATGTATTCTGTTAAATATACTGGTACGGGACACAAAGACAATAGGACAAAACACTCTGCTCCTATTTACAATTTATAATGGATCAGATGGACCAACTGATTCTTTTCTGTGGCCAGATAGTATATTTATATAGGACAGTGCAATTAAAGTGCGAAAGTACACACGGGTGAATTTTTCGTCCTACGAGCAGGCGGCTGGGATATCACTGCAGGCTGTGATTTTTTAACATGTCCCTTATTGCCTTATCCAACGAAGAGGCGATCGACATTAGTCCCTGCCATCAACAAAATCAGCACAGAATTCCGGCCCACGACCGATACGTGGAAATATCAATCGGTTGGACTGATACGTGGAAATATCGATCGGTTGGACCGATACGTGGAAATATCGATCGGTTGACCGATACGTGGAAATATCGATCGGTTGGACCGATACGTGGAAATATCAATCGTTGGACCGATACGTGGAAATATCAATCGGTTGGACCGATACGTGGAAATATTGATCGGTTGGACCGATACTTGGAAATATCGATCGTTTGGACCGATATGTGGAAATACGATGGTTGGACCGATACATGAATATCGATCGGTTGACCTACGGAATCGATCGGTCGACGATACGTGGAAATATCGATCGGTCGGACCGATACGTGAAAATATCGATCGGTTGGCCCGAAAATCTTCCCGTGTGTACCCAGCCTTAATCTTCAACCACCATAAGATATTATTTATTTGGTTTGTAAAAAAAAAATCGATAAAGCACTGATAATCCAGGTGAAAACAGATGGTAATTTGATTCCTATTAGATCAATCTGATTTTCTTTTCAAAAAAACACCATGAAACCAAGATATAGTGATACAGTTTATTTAACATGCTTCCTATCCATTCCTTATTTACATATCAGCTCAGACTAGGTCCAGCGGCCATTGTAGATCCAACTGCTATAGGTAAGAGCTGATACGAGATGCAAAGCCAAAACTGGAAGATCCACCGATAAGATTAGAGAAAGGATGATTTATTGCAGCATTGTGCCCATGGTATCCCTGGGTTGTGCTGTCTGGTTTATAGACATATGGCAGGACAAGGAAAGAAACTGAATCCTGTGCGACTGGTTGGACTGCATTGTGTTCGATAACATGGAACATTTCATAGATCTGCTTTGTTAGAACTATTGGTGGTTACAGCAGGTGTGCAGAACCAGGGGATCAATAGGAAACTTAACCAAAAAAGGAGCAATGCTTTAAAATGCCACAAATGCAACTGGGCAGTAGTTTTCCATGTCCTGATATTTCTCTAATAAAAAAACAACACTTTATTATACTTCCTGTAGCATTCCGGATTTGTATTATAGCCCAGCTAGGGCCCAGCGATGGTCTATTGTCACTCACAATTCCTAATACATACTGTATCCCCCTTACGTCAGCCATTAACATCACCGGGATCCTTCACAAATTCTTCCTAGTGAACGGAAAACTGTATTGCCATAGTTAATTTTCCTAAAAAGCAGTCAGATTAAAATACTATGAGGGTTTTATCAGTGCAAGGACTAGACTGCTGACAGGCTGTGCAAAAACTCCATTTCAAATCCTTGTTTAATGCATTCCACAGAATAAAACCCCAGCATATGAGCGTATCACATGTGTCTGATTTGTGCTTAAAGGAATGGTCCTTCAAATGTTTTTTTATTACTATTATGGGATACAATATGGCTGACACTACATAATGGGATTTATATATATAGCGACATAATCAAGACTTTCCATTTAAAGTTCACGATTTTTCATGATTAGCTTAATGGAATGAATCTGATTATAAACATGTATTTGCTGGCGGATTGCAACTTATTCTGTTAAACTGATAGAGGATTTGGAAATCTAGTTGGAAATCCTCAGATTTTATCCTCAGAGTTGTTACTTATTGAGTCCGAATCCTACCGGACCGAAACCTCAGTTGTTTCCTAGAATCAAAGACATCAAAAAGTTTTACCTTTTGAAGTTAAATTTGAATCCACTAATTCAGTAAAGCTTGATTAAATGATCCAATGTGGAATATGGTAGCAATAAAGGTTATTATCCTAAATTTATGGTCATGAGAATTATCAGACATAGTTATGGTGTGTATGGTGTGAATGGGAACTTCTGGGCAGGCTATCCCTTTTTTGCCTCAAGCTGCCATACCATCCTCTGGGAGATAAAGGATAAGACCTGAATCCTGGTGACTTTGTCCCAGAATCTTCCGACTCCAGAAATTTCAGATCCTGTGGGAGATTGTCTAGAACTTGGTGTTTCAGGAAGTGGGCTCCATTGTCAATCTTTGGACTCCACACTCCATTGTTGGGTGTAGGAGACTGAGGGCTTAGTACTCCACAAGGAGATGCACTCTTCCTCTTTGCCGCATTGATAATATTACGGGCAATAAGAGCTTTCATGTGCTTCCCGACTTTAAGATCATTCTCTGCTCTCAAGGGCGACGGGGATCTTTCACTCCAGATGGGGACAGGGAACGATATGGCTGGACTGGGCTCTGTATCCCTGGCCTTCTTCATAGCATGGCAGGAATGAAAGGGAGAGCTTCTCCATCCATCCAAAGATCCCCTATGTTGGAAAACTCTTGAAACAGGAGATGGCGACCCAGATCCTTTGATTTCTGATGACATACAAGGAAGTAAATGATAAATGAAGTCATGCATATGGTATAATAACTATCATCAGCATTTTCTATACCTTAATTATATTACTCTCTAGTTAATTACTCTCTAAGTTAATTGAAGCTAAAGCAATAATAAGCACTATGCCTATAGAATTACAACTTTCAGTGTGAAATACTGCCTAAATTTTCCACTCCCATCATTCACTGCCATCCATTAACGGATCATTATTTAGCGAATACGAAGAATCAAGGCTGACAGATTTCAGTTGGGTATAAACGGCAGAAGGAGGTCTCCATATTAAAAGGTTTGTCAAAGTAAGACTTTACAGGGAGCCTACTTTAAATGTGTTCAGATTCCACTAAATTGTAGTTTAACTACAGCCAAAGGGCACAGGGAGAAACTTTGTGGCATTCATTGTATAGAAAACTAACAAACGACTTAAAGGTATATAAACTGGAAAAAAAAAAATTGTCCATTACGCCCCCTATGTTTTAACTATCCAAGCTGTCAATCAAGTGCCTTATTATATTAAACTGCTGTGTGCATTAGGGGTGATAGTTGGTATGTGTGAAATGCATTGTGGTAATTCCCTTTCCCGTGCTGCCTCATAAAGATTACTGAGCATGCTTGCCCTTACAAAGAGTTGTGCCTTATAAAGGGGGTGTGGTTTATGATGGGGAGGGGACAATAAGCCTGAGCAAAAAAGGACTGGATTATAGTTATGCAGCAACACACACACACCTCAGAGTAGTGCTACTTGCTTGTATTTAATTTTAGATTAGAATATGGCAAAGTCATTTTTTTCAGTTTACTACCCTTTTATAATTTTAATACTAACTTATAGCGGATTCATATCGCCATTTTGAGTTACCAATCTTTACCACAATCATAAAATACATCTGCGGTGCAGTATTTTCCAATCACATCTGTATTTATGACTTATAAAAATACCGCACCGCATTTTACCACCACTGTGGTATTGGCATTCATACCGATGTCGGGGACTTTACAAGTGGTGGTAATATAACCCGCAGTCATAAAATACTGCCAACACCTTTAGCCTTATTTATGTTGCTCGGGTTGGAGAGGTCGTTACTTCCCCTTTTAGAAACCCAAAAAAAACCTTCCCTAATTTAATCACTACAAATGTAATTAACAATCATGGCTACAAACGTTCCGCTTTCCTAGCAAGAAGGAACTCAAACCTGGTGTTTACTGTGTTTCCTTCCAATCAAGGCTTTATCCTTCTAATTAGTAAACTCCTGGCAGACAGAAAACAAATCAAGCTCTGATAATGAGACTTCCTATACTTTCTTCTCTGATGATTTTTTTTGAAAAAAATTATCGCAGCGTGTGCAAGCTACAAAAGCCCTTGTTAAGGGGCGTGATTAGTAGGATGCAGGGCCCCCAGCATACCTTTGGCTGGTTCCCTCTCCTACTTAACTTAACCAACCTACCAACCTCAATGCCATCACTGCACAGTGCCCCATGGCTAAACACATCAGTACTTAGGTGGTCTGGAACATAGCGACCCACCCTGGCTCCCAAATGACATTATAAAATTGATTGGTAAGTTGGTCAGGTAAGTCCAAAATATAAGACAGCAAGTGCAAATGATCAAAATTTAGAAGCATACTGATCATCACAAGCATCCAATTATTATGCATTGTGATTATTGGACCAGAAAACGAAGATCGCGCCAGGCGGAAAATTTTCTGTCGACCCCCATCTTCTGTCCATACTCTCTACAGCTGTCAAGCTGAAATCTGCAGAAAGATCAAGGGCTCAGGTAGGTATTTCGAGATGTTCTTCTGATCGATTTACGATTGTTGCCCTTGATCATAATCCGATCAGAAGAAGTCTGTACATGTATGCTTGCTTAACACTAACAATCAGAGGCTGATCCAAAAATAGGTTGGGCCAGGTACGTTAATGGGACAAAATATCAGTCCTTAAAAAGGGAAACATAAGAAAAGCAGCTCACATGCACTGGAAAGGGGAAACATTTAAACTGGGAGTCTGTTTAGCAGTTGCTTACAGGATAGAAAGATGAGAGCAGTAGGTTACAGTAGTCCAGGAGAAAAGATGATAGCATAAGTTACAGTAGTCTAGAGAGAAAAGAGAGAGCAATAAGTACAGTAGTCCAGGAGAGAAAAGATGATAGCAGTAATTACAGTAGTCTAGAGAGAAAAGATGAGGCAGTAAGTTACAGTAGTCCAGGAGAGAAAGATGATAGCAGTAAGTTACAGTAGTCTAGGAGAGAAAAGAGAAAGCAGTAATTTACAGTAGTCTAGGAGAGAAAAGATGAGAGCAGTGTTACAGTAGTCTAGGAGAGAAATAGATGAGAGCAGTAGTTACAGAATTCCAGCAGAGAAAAGATGATAGCAGTAAGTTACAGTATTCCAGGAGAGAAAGATGAGAGCAGTAGGTTACAGTAGTCCAGCAGAGAAAAAAGCATAATTTAAGCGTCCAGGAGAAAAAAGATAGAGCAGTAAGTTACAGTAGTCCAGGAGATAAAGATGGAGCAGTAAGTTACAGCAGTCAGGAGAGAATAGATGAAGCAGTAAGTTACAGAGTCCACGAGAAAAGATGATGCATAAGTTACAGTAGGCCAGAGAAAAGATAGAACAGTAGGTTACAGTAGTCCGATATAAAAGATGAGACCAGTAAGTTACAGTAGTCCAGGAGAGAAAAATGAGAGCAGTAGGTACAGTAGTCCAGGAGAAAGATGAGAGCAGTTAAGTTACAGTGTCCGGAGAGAAAAATGACGCAGTAGTCACGTAGTCCAGGAGATAAAGATGAGAGCAGTAAGTTACAGTAGTCCAGAGAGAAAAGATGAGAGAGTAAGTTACAGTAGTCCAGGAGAAAAGATGAGAGCAGTAGGTTACAGTAGTCCAGGAGAGAATAGATGAGAGCAGTAGTTACAGTAGTCCAGGAAGAATAGATGACAGCAGTAAGTTACAGTAGTCCAGGAGAGAAAAGATGAGAGTAGTAAGTTAAAGTATCCAGGAGAGAAAAGATGAGAGCAGTAAGTAACAGTAGTCCAGGAGAGAAAAGATGAGAGCATGCATCAGCATTTAATAGTTGACTGCAAGAAAAAAGGGTGGATGTCAGCAATATTAGGGAAAAGGCACCAGGATTTAATAATGTGATGAGAGGATTCAGATTAGCTCAGCCAAATCCTTATAACACTGGAGGTTTCCTAAGAATAAGATAAATACAGACATTAAGTTTTTGCCAAGTCTTTGCGCAAATATAAACAGGAATAGAGCAGTGCAAACAGCTTCCTACATATCACTATTGGCTGAAATAAATATAGACATTCCGGATTCAGTAAACAATAACAATACTAGAATATCATGTTACTGTAAATATCTCTACAGATAATGGAACTCATTTTAAAACCACACGTGAATTAAGAATTCTTCCTGTTTTGGCTTAGGACAAAGAAATAAATGTGTTTGTTTCCGTAGTTTTAATCCTTTAGATAAATTGGGAGATGAAAGGATCTCCTGGGATTTTAGATCATTCTATCTACTTATAGCTGGAGAATAAGCTTCGTACACAAGTACAATGTTAGCAGTGAGACACGACACCTGAGCATGTCAGTGTGTGACGAACGGTCGTTTCGGGTGATAATCCACGTGGTATGCGTTTGGTCAGGGGTCGTTCTTCAATCCGCCATGACAGATCAACGAACGACCCCCCCGCCAAACGTATACTAAGTGCGATTATCGCCCAAAATAGAAGTTCGTTATTCGTTAATTCCGCACGACCAAATGCTACACAATGCGATTATCGGTCAAGCGCCGTCATAGCACGTGTGCATGCGATCGGGGGTCGTTTATTGGGTGTTAAATCGTAAAAGCAATGTGTGTGTGTGGTGTTTATTCTATAGAAACCAATCCTTGATAAAGGGGCACTGTCATTTTTTGTTTTGCGTTTTATGTTTCATAAACATGTTTGATTCAAATTAATATTGTGTTGTTTTTCTATGTCTTTCTAATGATTTACCTGCAGGAAATTAGTAAAATCTTTAACTTTAACCCCTTTACTCTCCTAGTTCAGCTCACTCTCAACTTGGATAAGCACCCTGAGTATGTCGGCTCACTGGGAGAGGGAGTAAGGAGGGCAGATTTTACACACACTGAGCATGTCAGGCTCACTGGGGAGGCAGTAAGGAGTGCAGATTTTATACACACTGAGCATGTCAGACTCACTGGGAGAGGAAGTAAGGAAGTGCACATTTTACACACACTGAGCATGTCAGACTCTCTGGGAGGAGTAAGGAAATGCAGATTTTACACACACTGTGCATGTAAGACTCACTGGAAGAGGAGTAAGGAAGTGAAGATTTTTCACACACTGAGCATGTCAGACCACTGGGAGAGGGAGTAAGGAAGTGCAGATTTTACACACACTGGGCATGTCAGACTCACTTTAAGAAGGAGTAAGGAAGTGCAGATGGTTCACACTCTGCGCATGTCAGACTCACTGGGAGGGAGTAAGGAAGTGTAGATTTTTCACACACTGAGCATGTCAGACTCACTGGGAGAGGAGTAAGGAAGTGTAGATTTTTCACACACTGAGCATGTCAGACTCACTGGGAAAGGGAGTAGGAAGTGTAATTTTTCACACACTGAGCATGTCAGACTCACTGGGAGAGGGGTACGGAAGTGTAGATTTTTCACACACTGTGCATGTCAGACTCACTGGGAGAGGGAGTAAGGAAGTGCAGATTTTACACATACTGAGCATGTCAGACTCACTGGGAGAGGGAGTAAGGAAACGCAGATTTTACACATACTGAGCATGTCAAACTCACTGGGAGAGGGAGTACTGAAGTGTAGATTTTTCACACACTGAGCATGTCAGACTCACTGGAAGAGGGAGTAAGGAAGTGCAGATTTTACACACACTGTGCATGTCAGACTCACTGGGAGAGGGAGTAAGGAAATGCAGATTTTACACATACTGAGCATGTCAAACTCACTGGGAGAGGGAGTACTGAAGTGTAGATTTTACACACACTGTGCATGTCAGACTCACTGGGAGAGGGAGAAAGGAAGTGCAGATTACACTGAGCATTTCAGACTCACTGGGAGAGGGAATAAGGAAGTGCAGATTTTTCACACACTGAGCATGTCAGACTCACTGGAGAGGGAGTTAGGGAGAGTAAGGATAGTGATTTTACACACACTGAGCATGTCAGGACTCACTGGGAGAGGGAGGTAGAGCGGGAGTAGGAAGTGCAGTGGTGCACCACTTCTGTGCATGTCAGACTCACTGGGAGAGGGAGTAAGGAAGTGCAGATTTTACACACACTGAGTATGTCCGGCTCACTGTAAGAGGGAATAAGGAAGTGCAGATTTTACACACACTGAGCATGTCAGACTCACTGGTCATAGCACGTGTGCATGCGATCGGGGGTCGTTTATTGGGTGTTAATCGTAAAGAGCAATTGTGTGTGTGTGTTTTTATCTATATGAAACCAATGCCTTGATAAAGGGGCACTGTCATTTTTTTTTTGCGTTTTATGTTTCATAAACATTTTGATTCAAATTATATATTGTGTTTGTTTTCTATGTCTTTCTAATGATTTACCTGCAGGAAATTAGTAAAATCTTTACTTTAACCCCTTTACTCTCCTTAGTTCAGCCACTCTCAACTTGGATAAAGCACACTGAGTATGTCAGGCTCACTGGGAGAGGGAGTAAGGAAGTGCAGATTTACACACACTGAGCATGTCAGGCTCACTGGGAGAGGCAGAAGGAAGTGCAGATTTTAACACACGGACATGTCAACTCACTGGAGAGGAAGTAAGGAAGTGCACATTTTCACACACCTGACATGTCAGACTCTCTGGAGAGGGGTAAGGAATGCAGATTTTACACACACTGGTGCAGTAGACTCACTGGAAGAGTAAGGAAGTGAAGATTTTTCACACACTGAGCATGTCACTCACTGGGAGAGGAGTAAGGAAGTGCAATTTTACACACACTGGGCATGTCAGACTCACTTTAAGAAGAGTAAGGAAGTGCAGATGGTTCACACCTGCGCATGTCAGACTCACTGGGAAGGGAGTAAGGAGTGTAGATTTTTCACACACTGACATGTCAACTCACTGGGAGAGGGAGTAAGGAAGTAGATTTTTCACACACTGAGCATGTCAGACTCACTGGGAAAGGGAGTAAGGAAGTGTAGATTTTTCACACACTGAGCATGTCAGACTCACTGGGAGAGGGAGTAAGGAATGTCAGATTTTCACACACTGTGCATGTCAGACTCACTGGGAGAGGGAGTAAGGAATTGCAGATTTTACACATACTGAGCATGTCAGACTCACTGGGAGGGGAGTAAGAAACGCAGATTTTACACATACTGAGCATGTCAACTCACTGGGAGAGGAGTACTGAAGGGTAGATTTTTCACACACTGAGCATGTCAGACTCACTGGAAGAGGGAGTAGGAAGTGCAGATTTTACACACCTGTGCATGTCAGACTCACTGGGAAGAGGGAGTAAGGAAATGCAGATTTACACATACTGAGCATGTCAACTCACTGGGAGAGGGAGTACTGAAGTGTAGATTTACACACACTGTGCATGTCAGACTCACTGGGGAGAGGAGAAGGAAGTGCAGATTACACTGAGCATTCAGCTCACGTGGGAGAGGGAATAAGGAAGTGCAGAGTTTTTCACACACTGAGCATGTCAGACTCACTGGAGAGGGAGTAAGGAAGTGCAGATTTTACACACACTGAGTATGTCGGCTCACTGTAAGAGGGAATAGGAAGTGCAGATTTTACACACACTGAGCATGTCAGACCTCACTGGAGGGGAGTAATGC